>CM074727.1:98548086-98850586 GCA_037306005.1 Rhinophrynus dorsalis
CCTGGCACACAACAAATGTTGGTTTTTTTTCACCAAATTGCAGAGCTTTGCGCAGCAGGACTTCTATTTAGACCTTGAGAACCCCTCTAGCGCTCAAAAGGTTAAGTCAAATTCCTGCATGCTTCTGTGGAGTAAACATAAGCAAGAGGATGAAAGAAAGTATAGACTTTCTCTTTCACCAGCTTCATTAAGTTTCTAGAAAACTTAGGGCAACTAGATTCAATATACCAAATGCATGCTTACCCTCCGGCTAGCTGCTCTTAACTTGTTTTGGCACCTAGACCAATTTTTAGAGCCTAAAAACGGAATAGAAGGCACTGAAATGGTGTACTTTGTCCCATTTTCAGTCTCATTTGTATATAAGCAAGTCCTATTCGAGCAATGAGGGAAAAATAATTTATGACAGGGGGACTTTATTCCTTAATTAAAAGGTTTTTGCTGTGTTTTGGATTTTCCCCTCATTCCTTGTTTTGCACTTTGTGCACGTCAGACACACTTACTGTGCTTTGCAATGCATTTAATACATCTGCAGCATTTAAGGAGTTACAGAATGATATTTACTAAGAGGTTCATTTTCCAGTATTGTGTCGTTTTAGAAGTATGATAACTAGCCGACCGCTCCCTGTGGATGATGGTTTTGTAATACAACAGCAGGTGGAAGGCCATAGGTTTAATGCTTTTGTTTTTTAATTGCACTTCAAATTGTTAAACGTCAGATATTTCTATATGACTTTTTAGGTGTTGTGAAACAGTGGGAAAAAACCCACTAAGGTAGAATAGGGCATGGGTGCTAAAATCTGTCCTCAAGTCCCCCCCCCCTTCTCTTTTTCAGGATTTCCCATCATGTTCATGGTGGGTCAATAAGTGGCTCATACGTTCTGGCAGATAATCCTGTTCTCTTGTTAGAGTCAGTTGTGTTCATCAAAAGCCATCCTGAACAGGTTCACTGTTGTGTTTATGGGTGGTGCGGGGTGGCCGGAGGGGTGGGGAGGACCTGTGGGCATTCTTAGCACCTCTGTTCCATGATTCATACTGATGACCTTGTATGTTTCCTAATCAAATGTTTTGCTGATCTTGCATAGCAATTTTCATGTCTTTAACAAACTGCAAATGGTCTAAAATGTATGTCCATGTAGGAAATGTGGGAATGTGAGGAATATATGATTGTGTCTGATGTAGTAAAGTGAACTGTCCAAGTGCAAAGCAGCCGTTCGGAGTAGAGGGGTCATGCATAAAACGTCATGAATGACTTGGAGAGCAATAGTGCTTTAAGCTCTGGCACACAACAAAAGTTGTTTTTTTTCACTAAATTGCAGACCTTTGCGCAGCAGGATTTCTATTTAGACCTTTGAGAACCCCTCTAGCGCTCAAAGGGTTAATTCAATTCCTGCATTGCTCCGTGGAGTGAACATAAGCAAGAGGATGAAAGATAGTATAGACTATCTCTTTCTCCAGCTACATTAAGTTTCTAGAAAACTTAGGGCGACTAGATTCAATATACCAAATGCATGCTTACCCTCCGGCTAGCTGCTCCTTAACTTGTTTTGGCACCTAGACCAATTTTTTGAGCCTAAAAACGGAATAGAAGGCACTGAAATGGTGTACTTTGTCCCATTTTCAGTCTCATTTGCATATATGCAAGTCCTATTCGAGCAATGAGGAAAATAATTTATCACAGGGGGACTTTATTCTTACTTAAAAGGGTTTTGCTGTGTTTTGGATTTTCCCCTCATTCCTGTTTTGGCACTTTGTGCACGTCAGACACACTTACTGTGCTTTGCAACGCATTTAATACATCCGCAGCATTTAAGGAGTTACAGAATGATATTTACTAAGAGGTTCATTTTCCAGTATTGTGTCGTTTTAGAAGTATGCTAACTAGCCGACCGTTACCTGTGCATGATGGTTTTGTAATTCAACAGCAGGTGGAAAGCCATAGGTTTAATGCTTTTGTTTTTTAATTGCACTTCAAATGTTTAAACGTCAGATATTTCTATATGACTTTTTAGGTCTTGTGAAACAGTGGGAAAAAACCCACTAAGGTAGAATAGGCATGGGTGCTAAAATCTGTCCTCAAGTCCCCCCTCTCCCTCCAAACAGTACTGCTTTTCAGATTTCCCATCATGTTCATGGTGGGTCAATAAGTGGGGCTCATACGTTCTGGCAGATAATCCTGTTCTCTTGCTAGAGTCAGTTGTGTTCATCAAAAGCCATCCTGAACAGGTTCACTGTTGTGTTTATGGGGTGGTGCGGGGTGGCCGGGGGGGGGGGAGGCCCTGTGGGCATTCTTAGCACCTCTTTTCCATGATTCATACTGATGACCGTGTATGTTACTAATCAAATGTTTTGCTGATCTTGCATAGCAATTTTCCATGTCTTTAACAACTGCAAAGTGTCTAAAATGTATGCCCATGTAGGAAATGTGGCAATGTGCGGAATATGTGATTGTGTCTGATTGTAGTAAAGTGAACTGGTCCAAGTGCAAAGCAGCCGTTCGGAGTAGAGGGGGTCCATGCATAAAACGTCATGAATGACTTGGAGAGCAATAGTGCTTTTAAGCCCTGGCACACAAGAATAGTTGTTTTTTTTCACCAAATTGCAGACCTTTGCGCAGCAGGATTTCTATTTAGATCTTTGAGAACCCCTCTAGCGCTCAAAGGGTTAAGTCAAATTCCTGCATGCTTCCATGGAGTGAACATAAGCAAGAGGATGAAAGATAGTATAGACTATCTCTTTCTCCAGCTACTTTAAGTTTCTAGAAAACTTAGGGCGACTAGATTCAATATACCAAAATGCATGCTTACCTCCGCTAGCTGCTCTTAACTTGTTTTGGCACCTAGACCAATTTTTTGAGCCTAAAACGGAATAGAAAGGCACTGAAATGGTGTACTTTGTCCCATTTTCAGTCATCATTTGCATATATGCAAGTCCTATTCGAGCAATGAGGGAAAAATAATTTATCACAGGGGGACTTTATTCCCTTACTTAAAAGTTTTTGCTGTGTTTTGGATTTTCCCCTCATTCCCTGTTTTTGCACTTTGTGCACGTCAGACACACTTACTGTGCTTTTGCAATGCATTTAATACATCTGTAGCATTTAAGGAGTTACAGAATGATATTTACTAAGAGGTTCATTTTCCAGTATTGTGTCGTTTTAGAAGTAATGCTAACTAGCCGACCGCTTCCCTGTGGATGAAGGTTTTGTAATTCAACAGCAGGTGGAAGGGCCATAGGTTTAATGCTTTTGTTTTTTAATTGCACTTCAAATGGTTAACGTCAGATATTTCTATATGAACTTTTAGGTCTTGTGAAACAGTGGAAAAAACCCACTAAGGTAGAATAGGGGCATGGGTGCTAAAATCTGTCCTCAAGTCCCCCCCTCTCCCTCCAAACAGTACTGCTTTCAGGATTTCCCATCATGTTCATGGTGGGTCAATTAGTGGCTCATACGTTCCTGGCAGATAATCCTGTTCTCTTGAAAGAGTCAGTTGTGTTCATCAAAAGCCATCCTGAACAGGTTCACTGTTGTGTTTATGGGGTGGTGCGGGGTGGCCGGGGGGGTGTGAGGAGGACCTGTGGGCATTCTTAGCACCTCTGTTCCATGATTCATACTGATGACCGTGTATGTTTCCTAATCAAATGTTTTGCTGATCTTGCATAGCAATTTTCATGTCTTTAACAAACTGCAAATGGTCTAAAATGTATGCCCATGTAGGAAATGTGGGAATGTGAGGAATATATGATTGTGTCTGATGTAGTAAAGTGAACTGGTCCAAGTGCAAAGCAGCCGTTCGGAGTAGAGGGGTCATGCATAAAACGTCATGAATGACTTGGAGAGCAATAGTGCTTTTAAGCCCTGGAACACAATAAAACTTGTTTTTTTTTTCAACCAAATCGCAGAGCTTTGCGCAGCAGGATTTTCTATTTAGACCTTTGAGAACCCCTCTAGCGCTCAAAGGGTTAAATCAAATTCCTGCATGCTTCTGTGGAGTGAAACATAAGCAAGAGTATGAAAGAAAGTATAGACTTTCTCTTTCACCAGCTTCATTAAGTTTCTAGAAAACTTAGGGCAACTAGATCAATATACCAAATGCATGCTTACCCTCCGGCTAGCTGCTCTTAATTTGTTTTGGCACCTAGACCAATTTTTAGAGCCTAAAAACGGAATAGAATGGCACTGAAATGGTGTACTTTGTCCCATTTTCAGTCTCATTTGCATATAAGCAAGTCCTATTCGAGCAATGAGGGAAAAATAATTTATGACAGGGGGACTTTATTCCTTACTTAAAAGGTTTTTGCTGTGTTTTGGATTTTCCCTCATTTCTTGTTTTGCACTTTGTGCACGTCAGACACACTTACTGTGCTTTGCAAGTGCATTTAATACATCTGTAGCATTTAAGGAGTTACAGAATGATATTTACTAAGAGGTTCATTTTCCAGTATTGGTGTCGTTTTAGAAGTATGCTAACTAGCACGACCGTTACCTGTGCATGATGGTTTTGTAATTCAACAGCAGGTGGAAGAGCCATATGTTTAATGCTTTTGTTTTTTAATTGCACTTCAAATGTTTAAAACGTCAGATATTTCTATATGACTTTTTAGGTCTTGTGAAACAGTGGGAAAAAACCCACTAAGGTAGAATAGGGCATGGGTGCTAAAATCTGTCCTCAAGGCCCCCCCCTCTCCCTCCAAACAGTACTGCTTTTCAGGATTTCCCATCATGTTCATGGTGGGTCAATAAGTGGCTCATACGTTCTGGCAGATAATCCTGTTCTCTTGCTAGAGTCAGTTGTGTTCATCAAAAGCCATCCTGAACAGGTTCACTGTTGTGTTTATGGGGTGGTGCGGGGTGGCCGGGGGGGGGGGGAGGCCCTGTGGGCATTCTTAGCACCTCTGTTCCATGATTCATACTGATGACCGTGTATGTTTACTAATCAAATGTTTTGCTGATCTTGCATAGCAATTTTCATGTCTTTAACAAACTGCAAATGGTCTAAAATGTATGCCCATGTAGGAAATGTGGGAATGTGAGGAATATATGATTGTGTCTGATGTAGTAAAGTGAACTGGTCTAAGTGCAAAGCAGCCGTTCGGAGTAGAGGGGTCATGAATAAAACGTCATGAATGACTTGGAGAGCAATAGTGCTTTTAAGCCCTGGCACACAACAAAAGTTGTTTTTTTTCACCAAATTGTAGAGCTTTGCGCAGCAGGATTTCTATTTAGACTTTTGAGAACCCCTCTAGCGCTCAAAGGGTTAAGTCAAATTCCTGCATGCTTCTGTGGAGTAAACATAAGCAAGAGGATGAAAGAAAGTATAGACTTTCTCTTTCACCAGCTTTATTAAGTTTCTAGAAAACTTAGGGCAACTAGATTCAATATACCAAATGCATGCTTACCCTCCGGCTAGCTGCTCTTAACTTGTTTTGGCACCTAGACCAATTTTTAGAGCCTAAAAACGGAATAGAAGGCACTGAAATGGTGTACTTTGTCCCATTTTCAGTCTCATTTGCATATAAGCAAGTCCTATTCGAGCAATGAGGGAAAAATAATTTATGACAGGGGGACTTTATTCCTTACTTAAAAGGTTTTTGCTGTGTTTTGGATTTTCCCCTCATTCCTTGTTTTGCACTTTGTGCACGTCAGACACACTTACTGTGCTTTGCAATGCATTTAATACATCTGTAGCATTTAAGGAGTTACAGAATGATATTTACTAAGAGGTTCATTTTCCGGTATTGTGTCATTTTAGAAGTATGCTAACTAGCCAGCCGCTACCTGTGGATGATGATTTTGTAATTCAACAGCACGTGGAAGGCCATAGGTTTAATGCTTTTGTTTTTTAATTGCACTTCAAATGTTTAAACGTCAGATATTTCTATATGACTTTTTAGGTCTTGTGAAACAGTGGGAAAAAACCCACTAAGGTAGAATAGGGCATGGGTGCTAAAATCTGTCCTCAAGTCCCCCCCTCTCCCTCCAAACAGTACTGCTTTTCAGGATTTCCCATCATGTTCATGGTGGGTCAATAAGTGGCTCATACGTTCTGGCAGATAATCCTGTTCTCTTGATAGAGTCAGTTGTGTTCATCAAAAGCCATCCTGAACAGGTTCACTGTTGTGTTTATGGGGTGGTGCGGGGTGGCCGGGGGGGGGGGGGGGAGGCCCTGTGGGCATTCTTAGCACCTCTGTTCCATGATTCATACTGATGACCGTGTATGTTTACTAATCAAATGTTTTGCTGATCTTGCATAGCAATTTTCATGTCTTTAACAAACTGCAAATGGTCTAAAATGTATGCCCATGTAGGAAATGTGGGAATGTGAGGAATATATGATTGTGTCTGATGTAGTAAAGTGAACTGGTCTAAGTGCAAAGCAGCCGTTCGGAGTAGAGGGGTCATGAATAAAACGTCATGCATGACTTGGAGAGCAATAGTGCTTTTAAGCCCTGGCACACAACAAAAGTTGTTTTTTTTCACCAAATTGTAGAGCTTTGCGCAGCAGGATTTCTATTTAGACTTTTGAGAACCCCTCTAGCGCTCAAAGGGTTAAGTCAAATTCCTGCATGCTTCTGTGGAGTAAACATAAGCAAGAGGATGAAAGAAAGTATAGACTTTCTCTTTCACCAGCTTTATTAAGTTTCTAGAAAACTTAGGGCAACTAGATTCAATATACCAAATGCATGCTTACCCTCCGGCTAGCTGCTCTTAACTTGTTTTGGCACCTAGACCAATTTTTAGAGCCTAAAAACGGAATAGAAGGCACTGAAATGGTGTACTTTGTCCCATTTTCAGTCTCATTTGCATATAAGCAAGTCCTATTCGAGCAATGAGGGAAAAATAATTTATGACAGGGGGACTTTATTCCTTACTTAAAAGGTTTTTGCTGTGTTTTGGATTTTCCCCTCATTCCTTGTTTTGCACTTTGTGCACGTCAGACACACTTACTGTGCTTTGCAATGCATTTAATACATCTGTAGCATTTAAGGAGTTACAGAATGATATTTACTAAGAGGTTCATTTTCCGGTATTGTGTCATTTTAGAAGTATGCTAACTAGCCAGCCGCTACCTGTGGATGATGATTTTGTAATTCAACAGCACGTGGAAGGCCATAGGTTTAATGCTTTTGTTTTTTAATTGCACTTCAAATGTTTAAACGTCAGATATTTCTATATGACTTTTTAGGTCTTGTGAAACAGTGGGAAAAAACCCACTAAGGTAGAATAGGGCATAGGTGCTAAAATCTGTCCTCAGGTCCCCCCCTCTCCCTCCAAACAGTACTGCTTTTCAGGATTTCCCATCATGTTCATGGTGGGTCAATAAATGGCTCATACGTTCTGGCAGATAATCCTGTTCTCTTGATAGAGTCAGTTGTGTTCATCAAAAGCCATCCTGAACAGGTTCACTGTTGGGTTTATGGGGTGGTGCGGGGTGGCCGGAGGGGTGGGGAGGACCTGTGGGCATTCTTAGCACCTCTGTTCCATGATTCATACTGATGACCGTGTATGTTTCCTAATCAAATGTTTTGCTGATCTTGCATAGCAATTTTCATGTCTTTAACAAACTGCAAAGTGTCTAAAATGTATGCCCATGTAGGAAATGTGGGAATGTGAGGAATATATGATTGTGTCTGATGTAGTAAAGTGAACTGGTCCAAGTGAAAAGCAGCCGTTCGGAGTAGAGGGGTCATGCATAAAACGTCATGAATGACTTGGAGAGCAATAGTGCTTTTAAGCCCTGGCACACAAGAAAAGTTGTTTTTTTTCACCAAATTGCAGACCTTTGCGCAGCAGGATTTCTATTTAGACCTTTGAGAACCCCTCTAGCGCTCAAAGGGTTAAGTCAAATTCCTGCATGCTTCCGTGGAGTAAACATAAGCAAGAGGATGAAAGATAGTATAGACTATCTCTTTCTCCAGCTACATTAAGTTTCTAGAAAACTTAGGGCGACTAGATTCAATATACCAAATGCATGCTTACCCTCCGGCTAGCTGCTCTTAACTTGTTTTGGCACCTAGACCAATTTTTTGAGCCTAAAAACGGAATAGAAGGCACTGAAATGGTGTACTTTGTCCCATTTTCAGTCTCATTTGCATATATGCAAGTCCTATTCGAGCAATGAAGGAAAAATAATTTATCACAGGGGGACTTTATTCCTTACTTAAAAGGTTTTTGCTGTGTTTTGGATTTTCCCCTCATTCCCTGTTTTGCACTTTGTGCACGTCAGACACACTTACTGTGCTTTGCAATGCATTTAATACATCTGTAGCATTTAAGGAGTTACAGAATGATATTTACTAAGAGGTTCATTTTCCAGTATTGTGTCGTTTTAGAAGTATGCTAACTAGCCGACCGCTCCCTGTGGATGATGGTTTTGTAATTCAACAGCAGGTGGAAGGCCATAGGTTTAATGCTTTTGTTTATTAATTGCACTTCAAATGGTTAAACGTCAGATATTTCTATATGACTTTTTAGGTCTTGTGAAACAGTGGAAAAAACCCACTAAGGTAGAATAGGGCATGGGTGCTAAAATCTGTCCTCAAGTCTTCCCCTCTCCCTCCAAACAGTACTGCTTTTCAGGATTTCCCATCATGTTCATGGTGGGTCAATTAGTGGCTCATACGTTCTGGCAGATAATCCTGTTCTCTTGAAAGAGTCAGTTGTGTTCATCAAAAGCCATCCTGAACAGGTTCACTGTTGTGTTTATGGGGTGGTGCGGGGTGGCCGGGGGGGTGAGGAGGACCTGTGGGCATTCTTAGCACCTCTGTTCCATGATTCATACTGATGACCGTGTATGTTTCCTAATCAAATGTTTTGCTGATCTTGCATAGCAATTTTCATGTCTTTAACAAACTGCAAATGGTCTAAAATGTATGCCCATGTAGGAAATGTGGGAATGTGAGGAATATATGATTGTGTCTGATGTAGTAAAGTGAACTGGTCCAAGTGCAAAGCAGCCGTTCGGAGTAGAGGGGTCATGCATAAAACGTCATGAATGACTTGGAGAGCAATAGTGCTTTTAAGCTCTGGCACACAACAAAAGTTGTTTTTTTTCACCAAATTGCAGAGCTTTGCGCAGCAGGATTTCTATTTAGACCTTTGAGAACCCCTCTAGCGCTCAAAGGGTTAAGTCAAATTCCTCCATGTTTCCGTGGAGTGAACATAAGCAAGAGGATGAAAGATAGTATAGACTATCTCTTTCACCAGCTTCATTAAGTTTCTAGAAAACTTAGGGCGACTAGATTCAATATACCAAATGCATGCTTACCCTCCGGCTAGCTGCTCTTAACTTGTTTTGGCACATAGACCAATTTTTTGAGCCTAAAAACGGAATAGAAGGCACTGAAATGGTGTACTTTGTCCCATTTTCAGTCTCATTTGCATATAAGCAAGTCCTATTCGAGCAATGAGGGAAAAATAATTTATCACAGGGGGACTTTATTCCTTACTTAAAAGGTTTTTGCTGTGTTTTGGATTTTCCCCTCATTTCTTGTTTTGCACTTTGTGCACGTCAGACACACTTACTGTGCTTTGCAATGCATTTAATACATCTGTAGCATTTAAGGAGTTACAGAATGATATTTACTAAGAGGTTCATTTTCCAGTATTGTGTCGTTTTAGAAGTATGCTAACTAGCCGACCGCTCCCTGTGGATGATGGTTTTGTAATTCAACAGTAGGTGGAAGGCCATAGGTTTAATGCTTTTGGTTTTTAATTGTACTTCAAATGGTTAAACGTCAGATATTTCTATATGACTTTTTAGGTCTTGTGAAACAGTGGGAAAAAACCCACTAAGGTAGAATAGGGCACGGGTGCTAAAATCTGTCCTCAAGTCCCCCCCTCTCCCTCCAAACAGTACTGCTTTTCAGGATTTCCCATCATGTTCATGGTGGGTCAATAAGTGGCTCATACGTTCTGGCAGATAATCCTGTTCTCTTGATAGAGTCAGTTGTGTTCATCAAAAGCCATCCTGAACAGGTTCACTGTTGTGTTTATGGGGTGGTGCGGGGTGGCCGGAGGGGTGGGGAGGACCTGTGGGCATTCTTAGCACCTCTGTTCCATGATTCATACTGATGACCGTGTATGTTTCCAAATCAAATGTTTTGCTGATCTTGCATAGCAATTTTCATGTCTTTAACAAACTGCAAATGGTCTAAAATGTATGTCCATGTAGGAAATGTGGGAATGTGAGGAATATATGATTGTGTCTGATGTAGTAAAGTGAACTGGTCCAAGTGCAAAGCAGCCGTTCGGAGTAGAGGGGTCATGCATAAAACGTCATGAATGACTTGGAGAGCAATAGTCCTTTTAAGCCCTGGCACACAACAAAAGTTGTTTTTTTTCACTAAATTGCAGACCTTTGCGCAGCAGGATTTCTATTTAGACCTTTGAGAACCCCTCTAGCGCTCAAAGGGTTAAGTCAAATTCCTGCATGCTTCCGTGGAGTGAACATAAGCAAAAGGATGAAAGATAGTATAGACTATCTCTTTCTCCAGCTACATTAAGTTTCTAGAAAACTTAGGGCGACTAGATTCAATATACCAAATGCATGCTTACCCTCCGGCTAGCTGCTCTTAACTTGTTTTGGCACCTAGACCAATTTTTTGAGCCTAAAAACGGAATAAAAGGCACTGAAATGGTGTACTTTGTCCCATTTTCAGTCTCATTTGCAAAAAACAAGTCCTATTCGAGCAATGAGGGAAAAATAATTTATCACAGGGGGACTTTATTCGTTACTTAAAAGGTTTTTGCTGTGTTTTGGATTTTCCCCTCATTCCTTGTTTTGCACTTTGTGCACGTCAGACACACTTACTGTGCTTTGCAATGCATTTAATACATCTGCAGCATTTAAGGAGTTACAGAATGATATTTACTAAGAGGTTCATTTTCCAGTATTGTGTCGTTTTAGAAGTATGATAACTAGCCGACCGCTCCCTGTGGATGATGGTTTTGTAATTCAACAGCAGGTGGAAGGCCATAGGTTTAATGCTTTTGTTTTTTAATTGCACTTCAAATTGTTAAACGTCAGATATTTCTATATGACTTTTTAGGTCTTGTGAAACAGTGGGAAAAAACCCACTAAGGTAGAATAGGGCATGGGTGCTAAAATCTGTCCTCAAGTACCCCCCTCTCCCTCCAAACAGTACTGCTTTTCAGGATTTCCCATCATGTTCATGGTGGGTCAATAAGTGGCTCATACGTTCTGGCAGATAATCCTGTTCTCTTGCTAGAGTCAGTTGTGTTCATCAAAAGCCATCCTGAACAGGTTCACTGTTGTGTTTATGGGGTGGTGCGGGGTGGCCGGGGGGGGGGGGAAGCCCTGTGGG
Source organism: Rhinophrynus dorsalis (assembly GCA_037306005.1). NCBI lineage: Eukaryota > Metazoa > Chordata > Amphibia > Anura > Rhinophrynidae > Rhinophrynus > Rhinophrynus dorsalis. The sequence goes on from CM074727.1 coordinate 98,559,412, forward strand.
CATTCTTAGCACCTCTGTTCCATGATTCATACTGATGACCGTGTATGTTTCCTAATCAAATGTTTTGCTGATCTTGCATAGCAATTTTCATGTCTTTAACAAACTGCAAATGGTCTAAAATGTATGCCCATGTAGGAAATGTGGGAATGTGAGGAATATATGATTGTGTCTGATGTAGTAAAGTGAACTGGTCGAAGTGCAAAGCAGCCGTTCGGAGTAGAGGGGTCATGCATAAAACGTCATGAATGACTTGGAGAGCAATAGTGCTTTTAAGCCCTGGCACACAACAAAAGTTGTTGTTTTTTTCACCAAATTGCAGAGCTTTGCACAGCAGGATTTCTATTTAGACCTTTGAGAACCCCTATAGCACTCAAAGGGTTAAGTCAAATTCCTGCATGCTTCCATGGAGTGAACATAAGCAAAAGGATGAAAGATAGTATAGACTATCTCTTTCTCCAGCTACATTAAGTTTCTAGAAAACTTAGGGCGACTAGATTCAATATACCAAATGCATGCTTACCCTCCGGCTAGCTGCTCTTAACTTGTTTTGGCACCTAGACCAATTTTTTGAGCCTAAAAACGGAATAGAAGGCACTGAAATGGTGTACTTTGTCCCATTTTCAGTCTCATTTGCAAAAAACAAGTCCTATTCGAGCAATGAGGGAAAAATAATTTATCACAGGGGGACTTTATTCGTTACTTAAAAGGTTTTTGCTGTGTTTTGGATTTTCCCCTCATTCCTTGTTTTGCACTTTGTGCACGTCAGACACACTTACTGTGCTTTGCAATGCATTTAATACATCTGCAGCATTTAAGGAGTTACAGAATGATATTTACTAAGAGGTTCATTTTCCAGTATTGTGTCGTTTTAGAAGTATGATAACTAGCCGACCGCTCCCTGTGGATGATGGTTTTGTAATTCAACAGCAGGTGGAAGGCCATAGGTTTAATGCTTTTGTTTTTTAATTGCACTTCAAATTGTTAAACGTCAGATATTTCTATATGACTTTTTAGGTCTTGTGAAACAGTGGGAAAAATCCCACTAAGGTAGAATAGGGCATGGGTGCTAAAATCTGTCCTCAAGTACCCCCCTCTCCCTCCAAACAGTACTGCTTTTCAGGATTTCCCATCATGTTCATGGTGGGTCAATAAGTGGCTCATACGTTCTGGCAGATAATCCTGTTCTCTTGATAGAGTCAGTTGTGTTCATCAAAAGCCATCCTGAACAGGTTCACTGTTGTGTTTATGGGGTGGTGCGGGGTGGCCGGAGGGGTGGGGAGGACCTGTGGGCATTCTTAGCACTTCTGTTCCATGATTCATACTGATGACCGTGTATGTTTCCTAATCAAATGTTTTGCTGATCTTGCATAGCAATTTTCATGTCTTTAACAAACTGCAAATGGTCTAAAATGTATGTCCATGTAGGAAATGTGGGAATGTGAGGAATATATGATTGTGTCTGATGTAGTAAAGTGAACTGGTCCAAGTGCAAAGCAGCCGTTCGGAGTAGAGGGGTCATGCATAAAACGTCATGAATGACTTGGATAGCAATAGTGCTTTTAAGCCCTGGCACACAACAAAAGTTGTTTTTTTTCACTAAATTGCAGACCTTTGCGCAGCAGGATTTCTATTTAGACCTTTGAGAACCCCTCTAGCGCTCAAAGGGTTAAGTCAAATTCCTGCATGCTTCCGTGGAGTGAACATAAGCAAAAGGATGAAAGATAGTATAGACTATCTCTTTCTCCAGCTACATTAAGTTTCTAGAAAACTTAGGGCGACTAGATTCAATATACCAAATGCATGCTTACCCTCCGGCTAGCTGCTCTTAACTTGTTTTGGCACCTAGACCAATTTTTTGAGCCTAAAAACGGAATAGAAGGCACTGAAATGGTGTACTTTGTCCCATTTTCAGTCTCATTTGCAAAAAACAAGTCCTATTCGAGCAATGAGGGAAAAATAATTTATCACAGGGGGACTTTATTCGTTACTTAAAAGGTTTTTGCTGTGTTTTGGATTTTCCCCTCATTCCTTGTTTTGCACTTTGTGCACGTCAGACACACTTACTGTGCTTTGCAATGCATTTAATACATCTGCAGCATTTAAGGAGTTACAGAATGATATTTACTAAGAGGTTCATTTTCCAGTATTGTGTCGTTTTAGAAGTATGATAACTAGCCGACCGCTCACTGTGGATGATGGTTTTGTAATTCAACAGCAGGTGGAAGGCCATAGGTTTAATGCTTTTTTTTTTTAATTGCACTTCAAATCGTTAAACGTCAGATATTTCTATATGACTTTTTAGGTCTTGTGAAACAGTGGGAAAAAACCCACTAAGGTAGAATAGGGCATGAGTGCTAAAATCTGTCCTCAAGTCCCCCCCTCTCCCTCCAAACAGTACTGCTTTTCAGGATTTCCCATCATGTTCATGGTGGGTCAATTAGTGGCTCATACGTTCTGGCAGATAATCCTGTTCTCTTGAAAGAGTCAGTTGTGTTCATCAAAAGCCATCCTGAACAGGTTCACTGTTGTGTTTATGGGGTGGTGCGGGGTGGCCGGGGGGGTGAGGAGGACCTGTGGGCATTCTTAGCACCTCTGTTCCATGATTCATACTGATGACCGTGTATGTTTCCTAATCAAATGTTTTGCTGATCTTGCATAGCAATTTTCATGTCTTTAACAAACTGCAAATGGTCTAAAATGTATGCCCATGTAGGAAATGTGGGAATGTGAGGAATATATGATTGTGTCTGATGTAGTAAAGTGAACTGGTCCAAGTGCAAAGCAGCCATTCGGAGTAGAGGGGTCATGCATAAAACGTCATGAATGACGTGGAGAGCAATAGTGCTTTTAAGCCCTGGAACACAACAAAAGTTGTTTTTTTTCACCAAATTGCAGAGCTTTGCGCAGCAGGATTTCTATTTAGACCTTTGAGAACCCCTCTAGCGCTCAAAGGGTTAAGTCAAATTCCTGCATGCTTCTGTGGAGTGAACATAAGCAAGAGTATGAAAGAAAGTATAGACTTTCTCTTTCACCAGCTTCATTAAGTTTCTAGAAAACCTAGGGCAACTAGATTCAATATACCAAATGCATGCTTACCCTCCGGCTAGCTGCTCTTAATTTGTTTTGGCACCTAGACCAATTTTTAGAGCCTAAAAACGGAATAGAAGGCACTGAAATGGTGTACTTTGTCCCATTTTCAGTCTCATTTGCATATAAGCAAGTCCTATTCGAGCAATAAGGGAAAAATAATTTATGACAGGGGGACTTTATTCCTTACTTAAAAGGTTTTTGCTGTGTTTTGGATTTTCCCCTCATTCCTTGTTTTGCACTTTGTGCACGTCAGACACACTTACTGTGCTTTGCAATGCATTTAATACATCTGTAGCATTTAAGGAGTTACAGAATGATACTTACTAAGAGGTTCATTTTCCAGTATTGTGTCGTTTTAGAAGTATGCTAACTAGCCGACCGTTACCTGTGCATGATGGTTTTGTAATTCAACAGCAGGTGGAAGGCCATAGGTTTAATGCTTTTGTTTTTTAATTGCACTTCAAATGTTTAAACGTCAGATATTTCTATATGACTTTTTAGGTCTTGTGAAACAGTGGGAAAAACCCACTAAGGTAGAATAGGGCATGGGTGCTAAAATCTGTCCTCAAGTCCCCCCCTCTCCCTCCAAACAGTACTGCTTTTAAGGATTTCCCATCATGTTCATGGTGGGTCAATAAGTGGCTCATACGTTCTGGCAGATAATCCTGTTCTCTTGCTAGAGTCAGTTGTGTTCATCAAAAGCCATCCTGAACAGGTTCACTGTTGTGTTTATGGGGTGGTGCGGGGTGGCCGGGGGGGGGGGGAGGCCCTGTGGGCATTCTTAGCACCTCTGTTCCATGATTCATACTGATGACCGTGTATGTTTACTAATCAAATGTTTTGCTGATCTTGCATAGCAATTTTCATGTCTTTAACAAACTGCAAATGGTCTAAAATGTATGCCCATGTAGGAAATGTGGGAATGTGAGGAATATATGATTGTGTCTGATGTAGTAAAGTGAACTGGTCTAAGTGCAAAGCAGCCGTTCGGAGTAGAGGGGTCATGCATAAAACGTCATGAATGACTTGGAGAGCAATAGTGCTTTTAAGCCCTGGCACACAACAAAAGTTGTTTTTTTTCACCAAATTGCAGAGCTTTGCACAGCAGGATTTCTATTTAGACTTTTGAGAACCCCTCTAGCACTCAAAGGGTTAAGTCAAATTCCTGCATGCTTCTGTGGAGTGAACATAAGCAAGAGGATGAAAGAAAGTATAGACTTTCTCTTTCACCAGCTTCATTAAGTTTCTAGAAAACTTAGGGCAACTAGATTCAATATACCAAATGCATGCTTACCCTCCGACCACCTGCTCTTAACTTGTTTTGGCACCTAGACCAATTTTTAGAGCCTAAAAACGGAATAGAAGGCACTGAAATGGTGTACTTTGTCCCATTTTCACTCTCATTTGCATATAAGCAAGTCCTATTCGAGCAATGAGGGAAAAATAATTTATGACAGGGGGACTTTATTCCTTACTTAGAAGGTTTTTGCTGTGTTTTGGATTTTCCCCTCATTCCTTGTTTGGCACTTTGTGCACGTCACACACACTTACTGTGCTTTGCAATGCATTTAATACATCTGTAGCATTTAAGGAGTTAAAGAATGATATGTACTAAGAGGTTCATTTTTCAGTATTGTGTCGTTTTAGAAGTATGCTAACTAGCCGGCCACTACCTGTGGATGATGGTTTTGTAATTCAACAGCAGGTGGAAGTCCATAGGTTTAATGCTTTTGTTTTTTAATTGCACTTTAAATGGTTAAACGTCAGATATTTCTATATGACTTTTTAGGTCTTGTGAAACAGTGGGAAAAAACCCACTAAGGTAGAATAGGGCATGGGTGCTAAAATCTGTCCTCAAGTCCCCACCTCTCCCTCCAAACAGTACTGCTTTTCAGGATTTCCCATCATGTTCATGGTGGGTCAATAAGTGGCTCATATGTTCTGGCAGATAATCCTGTTCTCTTGCTAGAGTCAGTTGTGTTCATCAAAAGCCATCCTGAACAGGTTCACTGTTGTGTTTATGGGGTGGTGCGGGGTGGCCGGGGGGGGGGGGAGGCCCTGTGGGCATTCTTAGCACCTCTGTTCCATGATTCATACTGATGACCGTGTATGTTTCCTAATCAAATGTTTTGCTGATCTTGCATAGCAATTTTCATGTCTTTAACAAACTGCAAATGGTCTAAAATGTATGCCCATGTAGGAAATGTGGGAATGTGAGGAATATATGATTGTGTCTGATGTAGTAAAGTGAACTGGTCCAAGTGCAAAGCAGCCGTTCGGAGTAGAGGGGTCATGCATAAAACGTCATGAATGACTTGGAGAGCAATAGTGCTTTTAAGCCCTGGCACACAACAAAAGTTGTATTTTTTAACCCAAATTGCAGAGCTTTGAACAGCAGGATTTCTATTTAGACCTTTGAGAACCCCTCTAGCGCTCAAAGGGTTAAGTCAAATTCCTGCATGCTTCTGTGGAGTGAACATAAGCAAGAGGATGAAAGAAAGTATAGACTTTCTTTTTCACCCGCTTCATTAAGTTTCTAGAAAACTTAGGGAAACTAGATTCAATATGGCAAATGCATGCTTACCCTCCGGCTAGCTGCTCTTAACTTGTTTTGGCACCTAGACCAATTTTTAGAGCCTAAAAACGGAATAGAAGGCACTGAAATGGTGTACTTTGTCCCATTTTCAGTCTCATTTGCATATAAGCAAGTCCTATTCGAGCAATGAGGGAAAAATAATTTATGACAGGGGGACTTTATTCCTTACTTAAAAGGTTTTTGCTGTGTTTTGGATTTTCCCCTCATTCCTTGTTTTGCACTTTGTGCACGTCAGACACACTTACTGTGCTTTGCAATGCATTTAATACATCTGTAGCATTTAAGGAGTTACAGAATGATATTTACTAAGAGGTTCATTTTCCAGTATTGTGTCGTTTTAGAAGTATGCTAACTAGCCGACCGCTACCTGTGGATGATGGTTTTGTAATTCAACAGCAGGTGGAAGTCTATAGGTTTAATGCTTTTGTTTTTTAATTGCACTTCAAATGGTTAAACGTTAGATATTTCTATATGACTTTTTAGGTCTTGTGAAACAGTGGGAAAAAACCCATTAAGGTAGAATAGGACATGGGTGCTAAAATCTGTCCTCAAGCCCCCCTCTCCCGCCAAACAGTACTGCTTTTCAGGATTTCCCATCATGTTCATGGTGGGTCAATAAGTGGCTCATACTTTCTGGCAGATAATCCTGTTCTCTTGCTAGAGTCAGTTGTGTTCATCAAAAGCCATCCTGAACAGGTTCACTGTTGTGTTTATGTAGTGGTGCAGGGTGGCCGGGGGGGGGGGGGAGGCCCTGTGGGCATTCTTAGCACCTCTGTTCCATGATTCATACTGATGACCGTGTATGTTTCCTATTCAAATGTTTTGCTGATCTTGCATAGCAATTTTCATGTCTTTAACAAACGACAAATGGTCTAAAATATATGCCCATGTAGGAAATGTGGGAATGTGAGATATATATGATTGTGTCTGATGTAGTAAAGTGAACTGGTCCAAGTGCAAAGCAGCCGTTCGGAGCAGAGGGGTCATGCATAAAACGTTATGAATGACTTGGAGAGCAATAGTGCTTTTAAGCCCTGGCACACAACAAAAGTTGTATTTTTTTCACCAAATTGCAGAGCTTTGCGCAACAGGATTTCTATTTAGACCTTTGAGAACCCCTCTAGCTCTCAAAGGGTTAAGTCAAATTCCTGCATGCTTCTGTGGAGTGAACATAAGCAAGAGGATGAAAGAAAGTATAGACTTTCTCTTTCACCAGCTTCATTAAGTTTCTAGAAAACTTAGGGCAACTAGATTCAATATGGCAAATGCATGCTTACCCTCCGGCTAGCTGCTCTTAACTTGTTTTGGCACCTAGACCAATTTTTAGAGCCTAAAAATGGAATAGAAGGCACTGAAATGGTGTACTTTGTCCCATTTTCAGTCTCATTTGCATATAAGCAAGTCCTATTCGAGCAATGAGGGAAAAATAATTTATGACAGGGGGACTTTATTCCTTACTTAGAAGGTTTTTGCTGTGTTTTGGATTTTCCCCTCATTCCTTGTTTGGCACTTTGTGCACGTCACACACACTTACTGTGCTTTGCAATGCATTTAATACATCTGTAGCATTTAAGGAGTTACAGAATGATATTTACTAAGAGGTTCATTTTCCAGTATTGTGTCGTTTTAGAAGTATGCTAACTAGCCGACCGCTACCTGTGGATGATGGTTTTGTAATTCAACAGCAGGTGGAAGTCCATAGGTTTAATGCTTTTGTTTTTTAATTGCACTTCAAATGGTTAAACGTCAGATATTTCTATATGACTTTTTAGGTCTTGTGAAACAGTGGGAAAAAACCCACTAAGGTAGAATAGGGCATGGGTGCTAAAATCTGTCCTCAAGTCCCCCCCTCTCCCTCCAAACACTACTGCTTTTCATGATTTCCCATCATGTTCATGGTGGGTCAATAAGTGGCTCATTCGTTCTGGCAGATAATCCTGTTCTCTTGCTAGAGTCAGTTGTGTTCATCAAAAGCCATCCTGAACAGGTTCACTGTTGTGTTTATGGAGTGGTGCGGGGTGGCCGGGGGGGGGGGGAGGCCCTGTGGGCATTCTTAGCACCTCTGTTCCATGATTCATACTGATGACCGTGTATGTTTCCTAATCAAATGTTTTGCTGATCTTGCATAGCAATTTTCATGTCTTTAACAAACTGCAAATGGTCTAAAATGTATGCCCATGTAGGAAATGTGGGAATGTGAGGAATATATGATTGTATCTAATGTAGTAAAGTGAACTGGTCCAAGTGCAAAGCAGCCGTTCGGAGTAGAGGGGTCATGCATAAAACGTCATGAATGACATGGAGAGCAATAGTGCTTGTAAGCCCTGCCACACAACAAACGTTTTTTTTCACCAAATTGCAGAGCTTTGCGCAGCAGGATTTCTATTTAGACCTTTGAGAACCCCTCTAGCACTCAAAGGGTTAAGTCAAATTCCGGCATGCTTCTGTGGAGTGAACATAAGCAAGAGGATGAAAGAAAGTATAGACTTTCTCTTTCACCAGCTTCATTAAGTTTCTAGAAAACTTAGGGCGACTAGATTCAATATACCAAATGCATGCTTACCCTCCGGCTAGCTGCTCTTAACTTGTTTTGGCACCTAGACCAATTTTTAGAGCCTAAAAACGGAATAGAAGGCACTGAAATAGTGTACTTTGTCCCATTTTCAGTCTCATTTGCATATAAGCAAGTCCTATTCGAGCAATGAGGGAAAAATAATTTATGACAGGTGGACTTTATTCCTTACTTAAAAGGTTTTTGCTGTGTTTTGGATTTTCCCCTCATTCCTTGTTTTGCACTTTGTGCATGTCAGACACACTTACTGTGCTTTGCAATGCATTTAATACATCTGAAGCAATTAAGGAGTTACAGAATGATATTTACTAAGAGGTTCATTTTCCAGTATTGTGTCGTTTTAGAAGCATGCTAACTAGCCGACCGCTACCTGTGGATGATGGTTTTGTAATTCAACAGCAGGTGGAAGTCCATAGGTTTAATGCTTTTGTTTTTTAATTGCACTTTAAATGGTTAAACGTCAGATATTTCTATATGACTTTTTAGGTCTTGTGAAACAGTGGGAAAAAACCCACTAAGGTAGAATAGGGCATGGGTGCTAAAATCTGTCCTCAAGTCCCCCCCTCTCCCTCCAAACAGTACTGCTTTTCAGGATTTCCCATCATGTTCATGGTGGGTCAATAAGTGGCTCATACGTTCTGGCAGATAATCCTGTTCTCTTGCTAGAGTCAGTTGTGTTCATCAAAAGCCATCCTGAACGGGTTCACTGTTGTGTTTATGGGGTGGTGCGGGGTGGCCGGGGGGTGGGAGGCCCTGTGGGCATTCTTAGCACCTCTGTTCCATGATTCATACTGATGACCGTGTATGTTTCCTAATCAAATGTTTTGCTGATCTTGCATAGCAATTTTCATGTCTTTAACAAACTGCAAATGGTCTAAAATGTATGCCCATGTAGGAAATGTGGGAATGTGAGGAATATATGATTGTATCTATTGTAGTAAAGTGAACTGGTCCAAGTGCAAAGCAGCCATTCGGAGTAGAGGGGTCATGCATAAGACGTCATGAATGACTTGGAGAGCAATAGTGCTTTTAAGCCCTGGCACACAACAAAAGTTGTTGTTTTTTTCACCAAATTGCAGAGCTTTGCACAGCAGGATTTCTATTTAGACCTTTGAGAACCCCTATAGCACTCAAAGGGTTAAGTCAAATTCCTGCATGCTTCTGTGGAGTGAACATAAGCAAGAGGATGAAAGAAAGTATAGACTTTCTCTTTCAACAGCTTCATTAAGTTTCTAGAAAACTTAGGGCGACTAGATTCAATATACCAAATGCATGCTTACCCTCCGGCTAGCTGCTCTTAACTTGTTTTGGCACCTAGACCAATTTTTAGAGCCTAAAAACGGAATAGAAGGCACTGAAATGGTGTACTTTGTCCCATTTTCAGTCTCATTTACCTATAAGCAAGTCCTATTCGAGCAATGAGGAAAAAATAATTTATGACAGGGAGACTTTATTCCTTACTTAGAAGGTTTTTGCTGTGTTTTGGATTTTCCCCTCATTCCTTGTTTTGCACTTTGTGCACGTCAGACACACTTACTGTGCTTTGCAATGCATTTAATACATCTGTAGCATTTAAGGAGTTACAGAATGATATTTACTAAGAGGTTCATTTTCCAGTATTGTGTCGTTTTAGAAGTATGCTAACTAGCCGACCGCTACCTGTGGATGATGGTTTTGTAATTCAACAGCAGGTGGAAGGCCATAGGTTTAATGCTTTTGTTTTTTAATTGCACTTCAAATCGTTAAACGTCAGATATTTCTATATGACTTTTTAGGTCTTGTGAAACAGTGGGAAAAAACCCACTAAGGTAGAATAGGGCATGGGTGCTAAAATCTGTCCTCAAGTCCCCCCCTCTCCCTCCAAACAGTACTGCTTTTCAGGATTTCCTATTATGTTCATGGTGGGTCAATAAGTGGCTCATACGTTCTGGCAGATAATCCTGTTCTCTTGATAGAGTCAGTTGTGTTCATCAAAAGCCATCCTGAACAGGTTCACTGTTGTATTTATGGGGTGGTGCGGGTGGGCCGGGGGGGGGGGCCCTGTGGGCATTCTTAGCACCTCTGTTCCATGATTCATACTGATGACCGTGTATGTTTCCTAATCAAATGTTTTGCTGATCTTGCATAGCAATTTTCATGTCTTTAACAAACTGCAAATGGTCTAAAATGTATGCCCATGTAGGAAATGTGGGAATGTGAGGAATATATGATTGTATCTAATGTAGTAAAGTGAACTGGTCCAAGTGCAAAGCAGCCATTCGGAGTAGAGGGGTCATGCATGAAACGTCATGAATGACTTGGAGAGCAATAGTGCTTTTAAGCCCTGGCACATAACAAAAGTTGTTTTTTTTCACCAAATTGCATAGCTTTACGCAGTAGGTTCTTTATTTAGACCTTTGAGAACCCCTCGAGCACTCAAAGGGTTAAGTCAAATTCCTGCATGCTTCTGTGGAGTGAACATAAGCAAGAGCATGAAAGAAAGTATAGACTTTCTCTTTCACCAGCTTCATTAAGTTTCTAGAAAACTTAGGGCGACTAGATTCAATATACCAAATGCATGCTTACCCTCCGGCTAGCTGCTCTTAACTTGTTTTGGCACCTAGACCAATTTTTAGAGCCTAAAAACGGAATAGAAGGCACTGAAATGGTGTACTTTGTCCTATTTTCAGTCTCATTTGCATATAAGCAAGTCTAGATTCAATATACCAAATGCATGCTTACCCTCCGGCTAGCTGCTCTTAACTTGTTTTGGCACCTAGACCAATTTTTAGAGCCTAAAAACGGAATAGAAGGCACTGAAATGGAGTACTTTGTCCTATTTTCAGTCTCATTTGCATATAAGCAAGTCCTATTCGAGCAATGAGGGAAAAATAATTTATGACAGAGGGACTTTATTCCTTACTTAAAAGGTTTTTGCTGTGTTTTGGATTTTCCCCTCATTCCTTGTTTTGCACTTTGTGCACGTCAGACACACTTACTGTGCATTGCAATGCATTTAATACATCTGTACCATTTAAGGAGATACAGAATGATATTTACTAAGAGGTTCATTTTCCAGTATTGTGTCGTTTTAGAAATATGCTAACTAGCCGACCGCTACCTGTGGATGATGGTTTTGTAATTCAACAGCAGGTGGAAGGCCATAGGTTTAATGCTTTTGTTTTTTAATTGCACTTCAAATGGTTAAACGTCAGATATTTCTATATGACTTTTTAGGTCTTGTGAAACAGTGGGAAAAAACCCACTAAGGTAGAATAGGGCATGGGTGCTAAAATCTGTCCTCAAGTCCCCCCCTCTCCCTCCAAACAGTACTGCTTTTCAGGATTTCCCAACATGTTCATGGTGGGTCAATAAGTGGCTCATACGTTCTGGCAGATAATCCTGTTCTCTTGCTAGAGTCAGTTGTGTTCATCAAAAGCCATCCTGAACAGGTTCACTGTTGTGTTTATGGGGTGGTGCGGGGTGGCCGGGGGGGGGGAGGCCCTGTGGGCATTCTTAGCACCTCTGTTCCATGATTCATACTGATGACCGTGTATGTTTCCTAATCAAATGTTTTGCTGATCTTGCATAGCAATTTTCATGTCTTTAACAAACTGCAAATGGTCTAAAATGTATGCCCATGTAGGAAATGTGGGAATGTGAGGAATATATGATTGTGTCTGATTTAGTAAAGTGAACTGGTCCAAGTGCAAAGCAGTCGTTCGGAGTAGAGGGGTCATGCATAAAACGTCATGAATGACTTGGAGAGCAATATTGCTTTTAAGCCCTGGCACACAACAAAAGTTGTTTTTTTTCACCAAATTGCAGAGCTTTGCACAGCAGAATTACTATTTAGACCTTTGAGAACCCCTCTAGCACTCAAAGGGTTAAGTCAAATTCCTGCATGCTTCTGTGGAGTGAACATAAGCAAGAGGATGGAAGAAAGTATAGACTTTCTCTTTCAACAGTTTCATTAAGTTTCTAGAAAACTTAGGGCGACTAGATTCAATATACCAAATGCATGCTTACCCTCCGGCTAGCTGCTCTTAACTTCTTTTGGCACCTAGACCAATTTTTAGAGCCTAAAAACGGAATAGAAGGCACTGAAATGGTGTACTTTGTCCCATTTTCAGTCTCATTTGCATATAAGCAAGTCCTATTCGAGCAATGAGGAAAAAATAATTTATGACAGGGGGACTTTATTCCTTACTTAGAAGGTTTTTGCTGTGTTTTGGATTTTCCCCTCATTCCTTGTTTTGCACTTTGTGCACGTCAGACACACTTACTGTGCTTTGCAATGCATTTAATACATCTGTAGCATTTAAGGAGTTACAGAATGATATTTACTAAGAGGTTCATTTTCCAGTATTGTGTCGTTTTAGAAGTATGCTAACTAGCCGACCGCTACCTGTGGATGATGGTTTTGTAATTCAACAGCAGGTGGAAGGCCATAGGTTTAATGCTTTTGTTTTTTAATTGCACTTCAAATCGTTAAACGTCAGATATTTCTATATGACTTTTTAGGTCTTGTGAAACAGTGGGAAAAAACCCACTAAGGTAGAATAGTGCATGGGTGCTAAAATCTGTCCTCAAGTCCCCCCCTCTCCCTCCAAACAGTACTGCTTTTCAGGATTTCCTATCATTTTCATGGTGGGTCAATAAGTGGCTCATACGTTCTGGCAGATAATCCTGTTCTCTTGATAGAGTCAGTTGTGTTCATCAAAAGCCATCCTGAACAGGTTCACTGTTGTGTTTATGGGGTGGTGCGAGGTGGCCGGGGGGGGGGGCCCTGTGGGCATTGTTAGCACCTCTGTTCCATGATTCATTCTGATGACCGTGTATGTTTCCTAATCAAATGTTTTGCTGATCTTGCATAGCAATTTTCATGTCTTTAACAAACTGCAAATGGTCTAAAATGTATGCCCATGTAGGAAATGTGGGAATGTGAGGAATATATGATTGTGTCTGATGTAGTAAAGTGAACTGGTCCAAGTGCAAAGCAGCCGTTCGGAGTAGAGGGGTCATGCATAAAACGTCATGAATGACTTGGAGAGCAATAGTGCTTTTAAGCCCTGGCACACAACAAAAGTTGTTTTTTTCACCAAATTGCAGAGCTTTGTGCAGCAGGATTTCTATTTAGACCTTTGAGAACCCCTCTAGCACTCAAAGGGTTAAGTCAAATTCCTGCATGCTTCTGTGGAGTGAACATAAGCAAGAGGATGAAAGAAAGTATAGACTTTCTCTTTCACCAGCTTCATTAAGTTTCTTGAAAACTTAGGGCAACTAGATTCAATATACCAAATGCATGCTTACCCTCCGGCTAGCTGCTCTTAACTTGTTTTGGCACCTAGACCAATTTTTAGAGACTAAAAATGGAATAGAAGGCACTGAAATGGTGTACTTCGTCCCATTTTCAGTCTCATTTGCATATAACCAAGTCCTATTCGAGCAATGAGGGAAAAATAATTTATGACAGGGGGACTTTATTCCTTACTTAGAAGGTTTTTGCTGTGTTTTGATTTTCCCCTCATTCCTTGTTTTGCACTTTGTGCACGTCAGACACACTTACTGTGCTTTGCAATGCATTTAATACATCTGTAGCATTTAAGGAGTTAAAGAATGATATTTACTAAGAGGTTCATTTTCCAGTATTGTGTCGTTTTAGAAGTATCGTAACTAGCCGACCGCTACCTGTGGATGATGGTTTTGTAATTCAATAGCAGGTGGAAGGCCATAGGTTTATTGCTTTTTTTTTAATTGCACTTCAAATGGTTAAACGTCAGATATTTCTATATGGCTTTTTAGGTCTTGTGAAACAGTGGGAAAAAACCCACTAAGGTAGAATAGGGCATGGGTGCTAAAATCTGTCCTCAAGTCCCCCCCTCTCCCTCCAAACAGTACTGCTTTTCAGGATTTCCCATCATGTTCATGGTGGTTCAATCAGTGGCTCATACATTCTGGCAGATAATCCTCTGCTCTTGATAGTGTCAGTTGGGTTCATGAAAACCATCCTGAAAAGATTCACTGTTGTTTTTATGGGATGGTGCGGGGCGGCCGGGGGGTGGAGGGCCTGTGGGCATTCTTAGCACCTCTGTTCCATGATTCATACTGATGAACGTGTATGTTTCCTAATCAAATGTTTTCCTGATCATGCATCGCAATTTTCATGTCTTTAACAAACTGCAAATGGTCTAAAATGTATGCCCATATAGGAAATGTGGGAATGTGAGGAATATATGATTGTGTCTGATGTAGTAAAGTGAATTGGTCCAAGTGCAAAGCAGCCTTTCGGAGTAGAGCGGTCATGCATAAAATGTCATGAATGACTTGGAGAACAATAGTGCTTTTAAGCCCTGGCACACAACAAAAGTTGTTGTTTTTTTTCACCAAATTGCAGAGCTTTGCGCAGCAGGATTTCTATTTAGACCTTTGAGAACCCCTCTAGCACTCAAAGGGCTAATTCAAATTCCTGCATGCTTCCATTGACTGAACATAACCAAGAAGATGGAAGAAAGTATAGACTATCTCTTTCACCAGCTTCATTAAGTTTCTAGAAAACTTAGGGCGACTAGATTCAATATACCAAATGCATGCTTACCCTCCACCTAGCTGCTCTTAACTTGTTTTGGCACCTAGACCAATTTTTAGAGCCTAAAAACGGAATAGAAGGCACTGAAATGGTGTACTTTGTCCCATTTTCAGTCTCATTTGCATATAAGCAAGTCCTATTCGAGCAATGAGAGAAAAATTATTTATGACAGGGGGACTTTATTCCTTACTTAGAAGGTTTTTGCTGTGTTTTGGATTTTCCCCTCATTCCTTGTTTTGCACTTTGTGCACGTCAGACACACTTACTGTGCTTTGCAATGCATTTAATACATCTGTAGCATTTAAGGAGTTACAGAATGATATTTACTAAGAGGTTCATTTTCCAGTATTGTGTCGTTTTAGAAGTATGCTAACTAGCCGACCGCTACCTGTGGATGATGGTTTTGTAATTCAACAGCAGGTGGAAGGCCATAGGTTTAATGCTTTTTTTTTAATTGCACTTCAAATGGTTAAACGTCAGATATTTCTATATGGCTTTTTAGGTCTTGTGAAACAGTGGGAAAAAACCCACTAAGGTAGAATAGGGCATGGGTGCTAAAATCTGTCCTCAAGGCCCCCCCCTCTCCCTCCAAACAACACTGCTTTTCAGGGTCTCCCATCATGTTCATGGTGAGTCAATAAGTGGCTCATACGTTCTGGCAGATAATCCTGTGCTCTTGATAGAGTCAGTTGGGTTCATCAAAACCATCCTGAAAAGATTCACTGTTGTGTTTATGGGGTGGTGCGGGGCGGCCGGGGGGGGGGAGGGCCTGTGGGCATTGTTAGCACCTCTGTTCCATGATTCATACTGATGAACGTGTATGTTTCCTAATCAAATGTTTTGCTGATCTTGGATAGCGATTTTCATGTCTTTAACAAACTGCAAATGGTCTAAAATGTATGCCCATGTTGGAAATGTGGCAATGTGAGGAAAATATGATTGTGTCTGATGTGGTAAAGTGAACTGGTCAAGTGCAAAGCAGCCTTTCGGAGAAGAGGGGTCATGCATAAAATGTCATGTATGACTTGGAGAGCAATAGTGCTTTTAAGCCCTTGCTTCATTAAGTTTCTAGTAAACTTTGGACGACTACAGTCAATATATCATACGCATGCTGACCCTCCGGCTAGCTGCTCTTAACTTGTTTTGGCACCTAGACCAATGTAGTAAAGTGCACTGGTCTAAGTGCAGAGCTGCCATCCGGAGTATATTACCCCTCTGGCACTCAAAGGGTTAATTCAGATTCGGTATGTTTCTATGGACTTAAAAAATATAAGAAAAAAATATAGCCTAATTTCTTTTATCAGCATCTTCAAGTTTGCAGAAAACGTAGGAGGATCAGATACAATATATCAAACGCATGCTGACCCTCCAGCTAGCTGCTCTTAACTTGCTTTGGCACCTAGCATTTTTTCACCTATCAACTGAATAGAAGACTCTAAAACGTTCCTCTTTTCTTTTATGCAAACAGGAAGACTTTGAATAAATCCTCTCTGAACACAATTTACTCTTGTTGCATAAGACTAGCATTGTAGTTTAGGGATGTAACATATTAATGATTCATTTTAACACTAGTGTAAAATCCCATGTACACGGGCCAATGTCCGTGTGATATTAGCCATTTGAGTGCCAGCGTGGTACGCAACGCATTGCTTTGCAATGCGTTGCGTTCCACTCTGGCACTCAAAGGGTTAAGAGGTTGGTCCTGCACTGCGTCCTTGTGCCGATGCAGTCATGCACTGTAGAGACTGCCTGAAAGCACAAAATGCTCCCAGCACAGAACTCCCAGCATTCTGTTAGTTCAGTCAGTCTCTACTGTGCATGACAAACATCCTAGCAAATTATTACATAGTATGTGCTAGTTTTGGTATGTGATATTTAAGGCCGAATCAACCTATTTTTGGTGTTAGTGTTACTTTAATTCAGATGATGTACGATAGTTACCTATTGCAGTGCTGCAGAGGGATCACTGCAATAGGGCAACCATTGACTCTCCAGCTGGTGTTAGATCCAATTCCTATTACCCTCATCCAGCATACAGCTGCTGTTTGGTTACAATTCTTGTTAGCCACAGCCAGGCAATGGCTGGCTGAGTATGATGGGAGTTGTATTACGCAATAGCTAGTGTGTCAAAGGCTTTGGAACTGCAGTGGTTCCTTCCTATGCAGCTCTGCAGGATTTATATTTTATGAGTCTTGTATCAGACTGATGAGGTGTCAGTCATCTTCTCCATATGTTTTAGTTTTCTATAAATAATTGCTAATAAAAATAGTAAGTTCAAGCTGTGACTCTGTGTTTATATAGTCATTTTCTCTCATCAGAATCCTGTAATGCTGCATCCATACAGGTCCTTTTCATGGTATATCTGTCCCTCTGCCTCCATTTGAGCAGTGAGATGCAGGTGGGGGTGGCCTACTGTCTTTACAAGTAAACATCAAGTAGCAGAAATCACATGACTTCCAGATGGTATCAGGATCGGGGGGGGGGGGGGGGCAGGAAACAGACAGAGGCTGAGTACGACAGATATAGAGATACAAACACACAGAGATATACACATATACAGAGATAGGCACATTCATAGACACAAAAACAGATCCACTGACACATAGTTATATGTATGTGGTTATTTCTGTGTATCGCACAAGCATATAAACCACACTACGAAACTCAGTTGGGGGTGGCTAGGTTACTGAACTACAGGGTGTAGAGAAAGAATATACTTCTCTGTCACAGAGGGCAGAGGTTGATGCATAAAACAGTTGATGTTAAAATGAACACACAAAAATAGCAGGTTATTTCAGACCTTCAGTTGTTGTTGGACTGCAACTCCCATCATGCTCAATCAACCAGCTGAGGATGAGAACTTTAGTACTAGAACCTCTGTAGCAGAGAAGGTTGCCCAGGCCTGGTCTATGTATTAAAGCAAAAGCTTATGTGAACCCCTTGGATACTAAAGATGTCTCCAACCCATTGCTTCTCATTATGAGACCTCTCTAGCATTCAAGTGGAACCATCACCTCTTTACTTCATGATCCCATGTGAAAATAGAAGCAAAAAGAACTGTAAGCAGTTATGTCTTTTTTCTTTTTTTTTTTTTTTTTAAATAGCTCTGTTTTTCAGAGGGATTGTTCTATAATGGCCAATTCCACATAAATAGGCTGCCCTCCCCTCCCCCTCAGTATTCCCTCATCAGACAAAGGAAGGGGGCTGGCCATTGGTGTGAGGCTGGAAACCCTGTGTGAGATGAGGGGTGGTCCCTCTCACCTTCCCCAGGTAAAGGGGTATTAAGGGGCAGGGTTTGATAGGTATAAATCTTCCCAAAGTAAGATAAATGTTATTAACCTCTGTTTTTGTTGTTTGTGTCTTTATTTCTTTTCAAGATGTTGTTAGTCAGGGATGTGTATGATGGGTTGTGTATGTTGTGTTTGAAGGGATCAATAGGAGGAAGGGTATGGCATGTACACCTTATTATATTTAATAATACTGAACTCCGATATTGCCACTGTTAATATCTCTCTAGTTACACTGAAAATATAGGATGAAGTTTACGCCTCCTGCCCCTTTCCCAACGTCAGTCTTCTGTGGCTCACATCTGACAGTGGATCGCGACGAGGGACAATCTTCAGTCAGTATCAGGAAAAACCTGCCCTCCATCATCAGAAGGAAGATTGTCCCTCTATCACGGTGCCCGTGATTGCTGCTTAACTGTGTCTATCACCTATAGGGGGCTCCCATTGGCTGCTTGCCTTTAGCCCGCCTCATATTGCCTATTTAAACTTTGCTGGGGCACCCTTTAGTTGCCCTTTTGTGGTGTCTCTGACACTTCCATTACCAGCATGCTACAGAAGCTTCATTGGCCTCTCGGCTATGTTCCTGAGTACCTGCGTTCCTGAGTTTGTGCTGTTCCAGTGCTGCTGTCTGCTGTGTCGGTTCCAGTCCTGTTCCGGTTGAGTTGCTGTTTCCTGCTGCTGGTCTCCGTTATCGTTCCTGATCCAGCTGGACGTCCTGGCTGGTTCCTGTTTCTTCCTGAGCCTGGTTCCTGCAGCGGTGGCGACATTGTTCCTCGGTCGCTTGGCGACATTCCTCTGTTGGCTCCCAGAGTGCGGACGCTGGTTCACTCCATTGCCTCACGGCAGTACACATTGTCCTCTGTTGGCTCCCAGCGTGCGGACGCTGGTTCGCTCCCAAGCCTAGCGGCTATTATACAAGGTTGCTGGTTCCCAGCGTGCGGACGCTGGTTCTCTCCATTGCCTCACGGCATTACACATTGACCTCTGTTGGTTCCCAGCGTGCGGACGCTGGATCGCTCCCAAGCCTTGTGGCTACATCATACTATTTGTTGGTTCCCAGCGCGCGGGCGCTGGTTCGCTCCATTGTCTCACAGTATTACACATTGAGATCTGTTGGCTCCCAGCGTGCGGACGCTGGTTTGCTCCATTGACTCACAGTATTACACATTGAAATCTGTTGGCTCCCAGCGTGCGGATGCTGGTTCGCTCCTGGCCATCGTGGCTTACTACTTGTAACGGATGTTATCCGTTACTTAGGCCCTTGTCTGGACCACGAACAATTTTCTTAAAGATTATGGCCTTGTGGCCTCATGTGAACTCTGATAGGGGTTTCCCTATCATTATGTTACAAGGATTGATGTTGAATGTTGTAAGTTTTGTATATTATGTAATGTCGAACGTTTAATGTATTGTATGGTTTAATGTACGAGGGATACACGAACACCGAAGACGGTGATTCCCCGGTTCCTTTGTTCGAGGTATCCATGTCATCTCGAACGCGGGAAACCGAAGGCAGTGAGTCGACGCCGGATTGGCCGACGTACGACTCACTGCGCACACTGATTGGCCAGGGTTGAAGCCGCATATTCAAACTAGTGTGTACGTGCTTCAACCCCTGGCCCAGTCCTCAGATGTGTATTCCCTCAGATCAGTCCATTGTCTTTGTCCAGACGTTGATTAATCCTGTTAAGTCTACCATTGTCCATATTGTGTTCAGTTGCCCATCTCCCATTGGCTTGTTTCCCTTGGCTACCATTGGCCCCTCTGTTCCCCCTGCCATTGGTCCATTGTTCACTGTCACCATTGGTCTGTTGTCTATGCCCATTGTGTTGGATTGGTCCCTGGGCCAAGCCTGCATTAGAATGCCTGGCCCTTCCCCTCCCTATTGTGGTACCATGTTGTAAACTGTATAAAAGTTGAATGTCTTGTTTAATAAAGTGTGTTACTGTTTGGAGTGAATCAGAGTCCTGGAGTCTGTTTGTTCCTGTGGTAAAAGTGGCCACTCTGCCGCCCATTCGAACCAGGTTCCTGTACGTTCGTCCGTCTGCTGCCAGGATCCCGCTACCGACCTTTGTATCCTGTCAGGCGGCGACGTGGACTCTGCCCCTTGGTTTTCCTGCTTAAGCTTCAGCCTTCGAGTCGAGCACCGGAGTGCTCGAACGGCTAGAAATACAGACTTGGTTCCTGCTACGTTTTTCCCTGATTCGGTCCTGTGTACGTGTTCGACGGCGTTCGAGTGCCGTGACCCCTCCGGTAGCCGCATCCTTCGAGCAGATTCGGTCTTCCCAAGGTTCGACGCCGCTTTGAGTCGACCTCCGGAACGCTGATTTGTTCGACCGGTGCACTCGACGGCGCCAGTTCGGCGTCGAGAAGGAGAGACCCGGGAACTAAGGCGGAAGGCGATCCTGTCTTCTTACTTCCTTCCGTTACACTACTCAGTTATATTGTTGGTCCTCAGTGTGCTGTCCAGTCCTAGACAGCCTTACTCCATCTATCCCCAGTTATTGGGTTTCATAATTACTGGTGTATTTGGGCTGTGCACTTACTTTACATCTTGACTGTCCTTATCATCTGACAGTTATTGTAGCCACTCCGGTTGACACCTCCTCCTTGGGTTGCCCTGCCCGGTATATTGGTAAGGCCGGTAAAACCTTTATCATTCCATCTTAAGGTTGCCTTACCCGGTATTGGCAGGGACGGTAGAGCCCAGCCTCTCAGTGTTCCTTCAGGCTGCTTTGCCCAGTATATTGGCAGGGCCGGCAAAGTCTGTTTCAGCTGGTTATCTGTTAGGCTGCCTTGCCCGGTATATTGGCAGGGCCGGTAGAGCCTGTATAGTCCTGACTATTGTTAGGCTGCCTTGCCCGGTATATTAGCAGGGCCGGTAGTGCCTGATTCTATATTGCCATTTCTACTTACCATTTTATGTATTGTCTGTACGTGTATGAAATCCTATGGGAATTGCTTTAAACTTTTCAATAAAGTTGTGTTTTTACCTAACCTTATGTCTGAGAGTCGTAATAAACCGTGACACCCTCGTTGTGATATGTCCAGTCCTATAACCAATTTTCAGATCTGAGGGGAGGTGGCTTACACTCAGGAAAAGGTGCAGAAAGGGTAAATTTCATACTATAATTTCAGCATAACTAGAACATTATGAACAGTGGCAACATTAGAGATCAGTATTATTAACTATAAAGAACAATGTTAGTTGCTCTTCTAATGAAACATTACTAACCCTTTAACAAATGTAATTACAAAATGCAGTGATGTCAGCGTGCATCTTGCCTATGGTACAAGCTGTACTGTAGATATCTCATTGTAATGCAGGCAGTTCCTCTGTGGTCTTGTATGACCGCCCACCACCTTCCCATATTTCCCATGGAGTGTGTCTAAAGAGCTGCCTGCATGAACCAGCAACATGAAGGAACAAGCAAGACAACGAATACACATTAAAAAAAGAAATGACCTGTACTAATAAATGCAAGATGTTGCTTTTTACTGTGTATTTGTTGTCTGTCTTGCTCCTTCATGTCGCTGTTGCCTGCAGGCAGCTCTTTAGACACACAGACAGACCAGTTAAGGAGCCACAGGAGCAACAGAGGCAGTCTAATGACAGGGAGAGCGCTGACAATCCTGTTCAATGTAGTCAAGATGGCTGCACTCTCCCTCATCTGAGTTCATAACTGTAGATATGTTTCAGCTATCAGGAAGGTGTTAATGCACTTTAAACAGGTAGTTTTGCATTACCCCGAAAAACACTGTAAGTAAAAATGGTTATTTATAGAAGGCGTTGTCTCAGGTCATTCACTGAAGCACACATAGTTTTAATAACATACTCATTTAGACTCTGATGTTCAAATGTTCTGGCTTATAAAATTTAACTCATATTTACCAGCTAAGACTCATTTGCTCAGATACACTCACAGAATCATTCACTCCTTTCTGTTCACACATTCAGTCCACATTCAGACTCAGTAGCTTTGAATTGCTCAGTGATTTTCATACTTTCACCTTCACTCACATTCAGTTTTACTCATGTTAAAACTTACCTACACATACACACTCTTACTCATAAGTCTTATCACTGAAACCTTTATGGTTTGAGAGATATTCACAAGCAAAGTTTCCCCCTCCCGCCCCTTTTACCTAGTGTAAGCCATCTCTTCTCAGATGTGGAATGCAGTCCATAGACCAGACAGATAACAGCAGGGGACAATCTTCTTCCTATGAGAACAATGAAAGCCCTTCCCCCCTTAACAAGTTTTTCAGGTTTTTCCCTTATCTTAATTGAAGATTGTCCCTCTCTGCAATCTACCTGGGCACCTCCCTTCTGCTCTGGCTAAGCAGTGTTACATCAGTAAAAGGGGCGGGAGGGGACACTTAGTCATTGAATTACTCTTGAACTACAACTCTGACAGAATTGAAATAACACTCTCCAAAGTCCAAATACTATGATGATTAATTAGAGCTGCTTTTATTATGAAACATTACTATCCCTTTAAGCTTCTGACTCATTTGTGCCCACTTACAACCAGACTCTCATGCTCAGACCCTCTTGAGCACCCTCAATTTAACTTGCTTTGTTCACTCATGCTCAGACTTGATAATGCTTAGACATGCTCATCCTGCTTGTTCTCTCTCATACTCAGGCTTGCTCAAGTTCACTCACACTCAAATCGTTTATGCTCACTCTATCATAGATTAGACAAGCTAGTTTATAAAGACACATAAAAGGCTTATCGAATATGAAATGTGAGTTGTATTGTTGTGTGGAGCAGTGTGATATACTTGTTTACACACTACACATTCTGAACACCAGGGTAAGATATGGGTTTCAGAGAGAGAGACTGTCCCTCCTTAAGTGTAACATTTGGTTCCTAAACGTTATGGCTCCTGCAAAAATTCACTCCCCTGTGCAGTTCAGGAGCAGGCAGCAGAGCAATATACTTATGTTCTATGTAACAGGCTAAAACTGCATTATGCTGGTATGAAGTTTGGAGAGTTAGGGTTGTTGCTCAGGTAAGACTTTGAATGGGATACAACTGTACTGGAATCCCGGAGCAGAGTGCAACTCAGGAGGAGGGGACTTGATGGGGCTAGGAAGAAAGGAGACAGTAGCACAGGAAATGGGGCAGTCTTGATGGAGTGGGGAGGCACAGGAAGTGATGGCTGTGGGGAAGTAGTCAATAATATGACTGACAAGCCTTGTAATGTGTGGGAAAAACTATCTACTGTCATCTGCTCAATTTTCGCATGGATGGGATCAGGAGCATTAATGATTCCCTCTGTATTAACAATGAAATATACACTATATGTCACTATACACTAAACGTCAATACTCACTAAGTGCAGATACCAACCCCGGTATATGGAGCATGTGGAGATAATTGATTTTCCTCCACTGATTACAGATCACACTATTTTAATAATAATTTATTTTCTTTTATTTTCAATTCATTAGAGAAGTATCATCCATTTTTCATCTATTTACCATAAATTTGGTATCCTTTTAAAAGGTCACACAAAAGAGTGTGCAACCTCATGAAGCATTAACTATGTCGCTCTGGTAAAAACGGCGACATGAGAATCTTGCACTGCATGACAGCGCAAGATTCTCATATCATGTAGTGCATGGTCGCATAGATGCAATCAATCCTACCCTCCCGGATAATTATAGAGGCGGTAGCCTCCCACTTCACTTTGTCAGCCTTATCTTCCTTATGCAGCCCCAGTCCCTCCTATACATTAACCCTTAGTAATTATGCTAATCTGAGTGCTACTGCAGGTCAGACTTAATGATTCTGCATTAATCTGAGTGCTCCCAGTGCTACCGCAGGTTAAACTTGTTGATCCTGCATCTTTTGAAAATGTTTTAATTCTCTACTGATTCCCATCACTCCCATTGTTACCGCAGGTCAATGTGCATGGAGACCAACTGAGAGGGAAGAGGAGGCACAATATGATGAGAGCAATGGGAATTATCAGAGAATTAAAACGTCTTCAAAAGATGCAGAGTCAACAAGTCTGACCTGCTTTAGCACTGGGAGCACTTGGATTAGAGCAGAATCAAGAAGTCTAACCTGCAGTAGTACTCGGATTAGCGTAGTTACTAAGGGTTACTATATAGGAGGGAGTGGGGCTGCATAAGGAAGATAAGGGTTGGCAAAGCAAAGTGTAAGGCTACCGCCTCTATAATTATCCGGGAAGGGAGAACTGATTGCATCTATGTGACCATTCACTACACGACATGAGAATCTCATGCTGTCATGCAGTGAAAGATTCTCATGCCGCCATTTTTATCAGAGTGACATAGTCAATGCTTCATGAGGTCACACGCTCTTTTGCGTGTGACCTTTTAAAAGTGAACCATAAATTTCATGTCCAGTATTACTCATATTATTGACCATTGGTGCTAACTATCTTGTAAGTCCTTTGGTGCATTTTATACACTTATTTGAGATTATCTTGTTACATATTTATTTTGTTCTTTGTTTTTTTTATATTTGTGATGAAAAACATGTAACAAGGACACTGGAAAAGCTGCAGGTACCACAGAGGAGGAAGTGAATATTATATCCACCAACAAGGGATCTCTCCAGAAGCTAGGAAGAGCAGCTTGGGATCAGGGCTCGGGAGCGGTGGTTGCCAAAGACAGGATTGTGCAGTGGCCTTGGCCGGATAAAGGCATTGGCCACAAAGCCAGATGATGTGGCTCCCTCCAGAGGAGCTGAAGGAGACCCCAGATAACCCCCAGAGACAAACTAGGCAAATATCATCCCGGGGAGAATTACTCCAACAGTATACAGTGGTACTTACTAGGAGTAAACTCACAGGATAGCTGGGTCATACACGGGACGTCAGCAGCTCAGTTCCAAAAAAAAACAGACAGGAGCGCAGTCACAGGATAGCAGGGTCATACACAAGAGGTCCTCAGAGCAGTACAAAATCAGCAAACAGAAGAGTAGTCAAGAGAGCAGGGTCATACACAGGAGGTCAGCGCAGCACCAGAGTCAGTAAGGGAAGCCAGGTCATATACAGGAGACAAGCGCAGTAAATAAATATCAGCAGGCAGGAGAGTGGTCAGAAACCTAGATGGGTCAAACACAGGAGAAACTCACTACAGTGTGTCCAAGCCCTAAATACTCCAGCTCCAGAAGCAGGGTAGCCAAGAGCAATAGGAACACATAAAAGCTGGCAGGAGGAGGGCGTCCGCACTATTAAGAGGATGCTGGGAACTGGAGGCACCCACCAATGTTGGATGAAATGCCAACAAGGAGAGACCGCAAGTAAGTGAGACGGTCATGACAATATTGTGATTCTTTCATTATACAAATACTAAAATATTCTAAAAATATAAAGGGGTTATATGTCTATTTTCAGTGTGTGATTAGACCAATAATAGCGCCCCCTTGTGTTGTATATAATGTTTATATGTGTCCTGGGACTATTGTGAGGGGATAGCGTCTTATTACAATAACTATTTAATATATAGTCAATATTGCTATTGTTTGTGATTGTATGAGTTACAAGAATATTAATTTAGCACCAACCACAATATATTTAAGCTCTGTATGATATGATTGTTTCTTCTTGCATCTTATTAAAAATTAAATAATCTGCACTTTGATCTCTGTTGTACTGCTCTGTTTTCTTTTTCATTTAGTTTGCAGTGAACAGATATTACCACAGAGTTTATGTAACAGGCACAACACATTTTCCAAATGTTGAAGAAGAAGCTGAAGATCTGGTCTAGCAAGACCCTCTCCCACCAGAAACACTTACATTATGCTTCCAACAAGCTCCATCCAAGGAAAAGGTTTTCAGCCTTTCATCTTTGGTCAATATTGCATCTTTTCCCATGGAACATCACTTGTGGATGCAGTTGGACATTACCTCCTTTCCTGCCTGAAGTATCATATTCCCGCTTTTTTTCAAATTTGTTGTGTCATGGGAAGTTCTTTTTGGTACTGCTCCAAATGCAAAATCTCTGATCCCTTCTTGAATCTTTTCTGTCCTGTGCAATATCCTCAGTCTACACAACACTTGAGGGTCCAATATGATGGCAGCAAGGGGCAAACACAGCAAGCATCCACAGTGCAAATTGTATTTACAAAGTAAATAAGAGTTTGTATTAAGGGATAGTAATGTTTCATAATAAAAGCAGCTCTAATTAATCATCATAGTATTTGGACTTTGGAGAGTGTTATTTAAATTCTGTCAGAGTTGTAGTTCAATTGTAATTCAATGCCAAAGTATCCCCTCCTGCCCCTTTTACTGATGTAACACTGTTCAGCCAGATCAGAAGGGAGGTGCCCAGGTAGACTGCAGAGAGGGACAATCTTCAATTAACATAAGGGAAAAACCTGAAAAACTTGTCAAGGGGAACAGGGCTTTCATTGTTCTTATAGGAAGAAGATTGTCCCTTTCTGTTATCTACCTGGTCTATGGACTGGATTCCACATCTGAGAAGAGATGGCTTACACTAGGTAAAAGGGGCGGGAGGGGAAACTTTGCTTGTGAATATCTCTCAAACCATAAAGGTTTGAGAGATAAGACTTAGATCGTTCTTCATATTTTTTAATGCCTACAAAATAAAATAAAGATAAAACAAAGTATTACTATCCCTTTAAGCTCCTAGTGCCAGTTCCTAGGCATGCACAGATACTGACAGATAGCCTCTTTGTTCCAAGCTTCCCTGAGGGTCTCTGCCTGGTCCATAATTTCTTCATTCCTATAGGGAAATTGGAGTTTCTGGAGAGCAAAAACGAATGTCATTCACATTGTACGGCATGTGAGTCCACTTTGGCAAATTTCACGGAAATCCTAGACAGGCACCATCCAGCTCTGCTTATTTGTCTCAGGTATCACCATGGTTCTCCAGTAGTTCTTTGTTTCAGAGTGACACCTGCTTCCAATGTCATTTATTTTCTAGTGCCATCAGTATACTGGGCAGCACATATTCTCTCCTCTATTCCTTCTTACATTTTCACTCTGATCTCCTGCTATACCCCTTCCTGCCACTTACGCTCAACCAACAGGACTGGTGCAATGATTTTTGCCACCCTAGGCAAAAACTCATTTTGCCTCCCCTTGGCCCTGCCCTTTGTGTTCCACCCCTTTATACCCAGCCCACTTATACCCCACCTCTTTTAATGATTATTACCTTAACATCTTTTAATCCAACTGTGCCACAGAAGAAAATAAAGATTCCCACTGACTTAACTAGGATTTTTAACCCCCTTGAATGTTAGAGAACATTCTATTGTATTCCTTTGCAATTGTTAGAGACCTCTCTACCATTCAACTAGTTAAAAGTTCCAGAAATATTTATTTCCCCTGTATGTTGTTGGTTTGCTGACCTAGTATAATTTCAAAGCCAGTTTCTACTAGCAAATATCGTCATCAGGACATTGTATCTGATTTTTTGCCTTATAGGGAGGTTACAGTGCTTTTTATAAGATGAATCTTACAGGACACAAAAGTACATTTTTGAAATGCTAGAGTTTTCCAGATGTTCTTTGGTAGACACAGAACCACAAAAAAACTGCCTGCCAAACCAGACTATTCCCCACTCTCTGCCATAAATACAAGTCTGCCTGTGAAAGGCCTTAAAGTTCTTCAGGGTTCAATGGACCAGTCTGTGAACCAATGAAATATCACATTACAGAACTATCATTGTGACTCACAGTATTTTATTATGACCATCTCTGGATTATTCAACAGTAGTTTACAGTTTTAGGAATATTCCTAGTTTGGATGTACTAAAAACACGAGAAACCTCTCATAGAAGGGTAAAAAACTGTCTGTCATTCTACTGACATTGTCAATTTGAAGAGGTTTAGAAAAATAAAAGTACTAATATCATAACACAGGAATTCCAGAGCTTTTGCACTCATTAGAAAGGGCAGTTTTAATCATTTCCAGGTCCATTCCAAAGACAAACTTCTGTACTGGACCAGGAGCCCTTAATAGTAAATGAGTCACTATTTGACTAACACTTGGTTTGGAATTGAATTAATTTTTTCTCCCACTGAATGGTGATGGTGCCCTTGGAAGGGGGGGGGGTGTTTAACCTTTTGAGTGCTAATGCACTAGAGAGGTATCCAAAGCATTAGGGAGTTATGGAGGATATTTTTCATGTTACAGATAGGATTCCTATCCATAACATGAAAAATATCCTCCATAACACTTTGGATACCTCTCTAGCAAAGTAGCACTTGAAGGGTTAACCTATCCATAACATTAAAAATATCCTCCATAACTCCATAATGCTTTGGATCGCTCTCTAGCACATTAGCACTCAAAGGGTAACCTATCCATAAAAGCAAAAATATTCTCTGTAACACCTTGGATACCTCTCTAGCACAGAGGTACTCAAATGGTTAACCCCCACCGCACCATTCAGTGGGCGAAAAATGAATTAAATTCCTTTCTAAACAAATAGAGAGTGACATACCGTCTACCAACGGCCGTATTGACAGGTTTGAAGTGACCTTACTTACAACTGGAGTGATGGACATTGCGATAGAAACACTACAACAGACATATCACTTGTGATGGTACCTCTCTCTTTAGTACAGGCTACAGCAGCCACTGAGTTGCGTGCGGGCATGGTTCTGCTGCTTGTCTGCGCCCCCAGTACATGTGCGCCCTTAGGCCGGTGCCTACCTTGCCTATAGGTGGCACCGGCCCTGTCAACCAATGACTGTTTTCTCTCAGCTCCTTTTGTGTCAATGGACCTCTCATGTATCAAACATTTTTCTCTCATTGTTCCATATCTATGGAATGCTCTCCCTCCCACCTTGGCCACTGCACCTGTCTGATGGCCTTCAAGTTACGCTTGAAAATACACCTCCTGGATAAAACCTCAACATGCTAGAAGGTACTGATGTTGTACAAAGAACGCTCTTATAAACTATTTACTTTACTTGTGTGCCCTATCGTCATCAGAACTCTAGCACTATATTCAGCACTTGACCCTTATGTACTCTGTATGTCTCCCATTACCACTTTAGATTGTAAGCTTTCGGGCTGGGACCTCACACCCAATGTTTCATTCTACAAAGCACTTGTAACCATGTATTGTCTAAAGCCTTAAATTGCTGCGTACACTTGTGGCGCTGTATAAATAAACATATTCATTCATAAGAGGATCTTTCCTCTGAAACTTCTGAAAGGAGCTCCTTGGAGTGAGCTCCTTAAACCAGGCAAACCCACTTGGGTCCTAGGGGAAATCAGTCAGGACTCCCATCTCCTTGGGATAGTTTGCAAAACTGGGAATGTAGTAAAAACAGACCATTTCAGAATGTGTCACAAACGCAGAGGCCCTCTGTGTGTCCTGAGAAGTTTTCCTTTTTAAGTGAGCTGTTTGTAAAGAACTGTGGAGGCAGAGGCTTGGGATTTGATTGTTCCTACAGCTTCATGGCCACACTCTTAGCCTCTATTCTAATCCTTGCTGCCCCTGCTGCAGACATGATAGGGTGTTAGTCAGCCACCAGATAGCAGTCCCTAGGGTCTGGATCCAGCCCCTTCACCTGACGGATCAACACTGTACACTGTTATACCTATTATACTCCTCTATGGTAATGTATTACATAAAATCCCATTTAAGGGTAACATTGAACATGTACTTTCAAGGTAACAGTGAACATATGCTTATTATGTTCCGAAGCATGTATTATAAAGCCTTCAAACCTTCCCAGACAACAAAAAGGGAGTTTATATTGGGATATGGTACCATCACATAGTCATCAGAAACATCTGAATGGCATCCATACTGTCACTTGTCTCACCAGTGCTACAACTGAATGAAAGGACATCAGTTGTGGCTTTTATAGTAACATAGTAAATTAGGTTGAAAAAATACACAAGTCCATCAAGTTCAACCTTCATCTCATAACCCAGAGAAATGAGAATTATATAAGTCTTCTTGCCACCAAATGAGTATTAGTCCATTTACCAGAGCTTCCTGTTTTACATTCTAATACACAGTATAAACCTGTATGTTCCCTCTTAAAAGAAATGCATCTAATCTTCTATGAAATGTATCCATTGTATCTACCATTACCACATCCTTGGGCAAAGAATTCCACAATTTAACAAATCTTACTATAAAATAACCCCTTCCTCTGCTGAAGCTGAAACCTCCTTTTCTCTAATCTTAAGGGGTAGCCCCTAGTTATTTGCTCAGGCCTTGGAATGAAAAGCCCACCAGAGAGATCCTTTCAGTATAATGGAAGATATCCAGACAATGCGGCAAGATATAGAGCAGCTTAATGAACATAACCTTCCATTATGCATAGCCTTCATTGACTACGAAAAGACATTTGACTCTGTGAAAAAACAAACAATCACTGATGCCCTGTTCAACCAAGGACTAGACAGAGATTACATCAATACCCTCCAATATCACGGTCCCCGTGATTCCCTGTCAATCTTTGCTGTGTATCCTGTGCATTGGAGGAAGCTGATTGGCCCGCCCAGGATGTTCCTTTATATACTGGGTTTTGGGCACTTGTCAGTTGCCCTTTCATGGTGTTCCTGATCCTGCACCTCGTTGCTGAGTTCCTGTGTCTCCTGTGTACCGACCCGGCTTGTCTGACTGCTCTTTTGATCCTGCTCAGTGATTGACCCGGTTCTGGCTGACGACCCTGCTCTGTGATTGACCCGGTTCTGGCTGACGACCCTGCTGCGTGATTGACCCGGCTCTGGCTGACTACCCTTCTCTGTGATTGACCCGGCTCTGGCTGACGACCCTGCTCCGTTATTGACCCGGTTCTGGCTGACGACCCTGCTCCGTGTTTGACCCGTTTCCGGTTGATGTTCCTGCTACCGTATCGATCCGGTTCTGATTGGCGTTCCAGTCCTGTGTGCTGTTCCAGTGTTCCTGCTTAGCTCCGGTCGCTCCGGCGACATTCTGAACTGATTGGTATCTCGCTGATCCTCTCTCTCTATCGAGCTGTTGCCTGAGGTAGCATTACATTCCGCTGTCTGCTGAGCTGTTCTCTCCTGTACTGAACCAGATTAACCCGTGCAGTGCCTGTAGTCTCTGGTTACGTGCCTCATATACGCTTGCCAAGCATCTGGTTACCCTTAGAGCCTGCTACGATTTGAGCCTGTAAGACCTAGCCATACCATCACTCGCAGAGCACTGTCCGTTCTGGTGTTCGGTGTGCACCGTGACCGCGCCGGTTGGTGCTGGTAGTCTTTAATTCCTTTTGTACACCCACACAAATTATATACTGTTTTTTTAAGGACAAGTAGGGCTTTCTTTTGATACCACAATTATATGAATACCTCATCGTTATTTTGAGTAAAATAGAAAAATAAAAAAAAACAACATTTTGCTTACATTTTCCTGTCAGGATTTGCATACCATTAGTTTATTACAAAAAAATACCCCTAAATATATTCATTTGCTTCCCCTGAATATAAGAGTACCCCATATGCCTAGTGTTTCAATCCCTTTCTCACATTTACAAGGTGAATATTACAAGATGGCTGCCATTATTTCCAACCTTTAATTTTTCAACAATTGGCATGTGAGCATCATAGACGGTACCAGAACCAAAAATGTCCAACAAAGGTATATATTTCTGAAAACTAGACAACATAAGGTAAATAATCAGGAGAATTTTTGAGTTTTTTATGCAGCTATTTTATCAGAAATATTTTTCAATATTGAGGTAATATTTTGTTTTTTTTCTTTCAGTTTTTACACTTCAATATTACTGTTGATATCAAGCACGGGATAGTTGTAAATTTTAAAATATACATTGATTAGTGTTCAGCTCCTTCTTCTGAGTACAGCAATATATACATAGGTTTCTCAAGGTTTGGGGGAGTACGGGGCCCAAATTGGAACATGCGCGTTTCTAGTTTCACACTGAATTTTCACAGCTTGCATTACTGGTGACATGTCTCATTTGGGGCTGTGTAACAGTACCCCACTTTAAGATTTCCCCCCCAAAAGTCTATATTTTTGGAAATTAGACACCCCAGGCTTTCATTTTATGTATGTTTTAAATTTTTTATGCAGTCATTTTACCACCAATCCTTCGTAATACTTGGCGCAAGTAAAAACAAAAATCAGCGTTTTTCACACTTTGACTTCAATGTTGATGTGAATTTCAAGCACATGATAGGTGAAGATTTTTAAAAATGCATTGTTTAGTGTTCAGCTCCTTCTTCTGAGTATGGCAATACCCCATATGCATAGGTTTGTAAGGGTTTGAGGGAGCTACTGGGCCCAGTTGGAACATGTTAGTTTCCTTTTACAGACATTTTTACAGCTGGTGCCTTGTCTCATTTCAGACTGTTTGGCAATGCTGCAATTAATTTTACCCCCAAAAGTATTTGTTGTAGAAGAGTAGACAACCCTGGCTTTCATTCTATTTGCATTCTATCCATTTTTTCACTGCCACTCTATCACCAGTCCCTCCCAAAACCTGCAGTAAGTCAGAGAAACACCAATTTTTCACACATATTTTATTGTTGCTCTGGATTTCAATCAGATGATATTTGCAGATTTTTTAAGTGCTTTACATTAGTGGTGAGTTACATCGTCTGAGTACGGCAATGCCCCATATGCATAGGTTTGTCAGGGTTTGGGGAAGCTACTGGGCCCAGTAGGGAACATGTGTGTTTCCATTATCAGACATGGAAAAAATCTTAGGGTGGTTTGCTTCCCATTATATTTTGATAGTGTTAGATCTAAGGATGGATGAGTTTTGAAAAATAAAAAAACAGGTTATTTCAAGGGAAAAGTGGCCAAATAATAAAATAAACTTTACAGCACTACTGCATTGTGCCTGCATGGTATTGCTTGAAGCACTCACCCATGCAGAGGCCAGGTTTGGAAGGGCAATCAGGACAGTAAGTTGGGATTTCTCTCTGTATTCCCTTGCTGTAGTAAACCCTGCAGCACTTTTGTGGATTTTTCTTTTGGGCGGTTGGGAGGATTTTATAAATAAAGTATACTACCCTGGGTTTTTGTGGAGTTATTTCTGTTGCCCCTTGAAACAAAAATTGCAAAATAAGGTGGAGCTGATACTGCAGAAAACTAAATTTTAGAGTGTGGTTTGCCAATTTGAAAGTCAAAAAGAATTGTATACAATGCCCTACGCATGGTGAGGTATGGCTGCATGAGTTGATCACACAGATCAACTCTCCCCATGTGCTTATTGTAGACTTTGATGCAGACTGGCTTTTATAGTACCCCTCTTCTGCCACAAACAGAGACTGCCACAGGTTTGTCCTCATGCATGGTGGAAAGCATGTATACTTCTTTTTTGTCTTTAAACTTAACTGCCAGCAGCTCTTCTTGGCACAAAGCTGAGGACGTCCCGGTTTTTAGTTTTTATGCTTCCAGTTCTTTGGGCATCTCCCTGCAATTGCACCTGACAATGCCACAGGCCACGGTGTCAAAATAAAAAAGTGACTTAAATAAAAGGGTGCTGGTGTAGTAGTTGTCAACATAAATTATATCTTTTATTTAATAAGGGGTTAAATTAGATCCCATACAATTTTCGCATTTGTTCCCAGAGATTCGGGGCAACCAGGAGGGTCAAGTTGGCTGTCCTTGCCCTCATAAATTCAAGAAGCCTGGGTATAGCCTGTGGCACTTTCGCACAATTTATAAAATTTAATGCCGAATTTGGATCGCTTGGAGGGGATGTATCTCTTGAAACCTAACCTGCCTTAATATTTCAAAAGGGATTCATCTATACTTATTTGTTTTTGGGGGTATATAGTCTGTCATACTGGGGGTGTTCTTTTGGGAGGCACAGGGTATTATCACTAAAGTGCATAAAGCGCAAAATCATTTTGTACCTAGTCCTGGTCATTGTTTTGGCGAATATAGGGGTATCATATATGGGGTTTTTACTCCAGTATGATCTAATACTTTTTTGTACTATTCCCATTGTCATTGTTAGGGCCCAAAATTTCTTAAATTCTAAAAGGTCTGTGGGTTGCCATATTTCTTCCTTGGAAATGAACGCTGATGGGTTGGCGGCAATATATTGGGCTGCATATAAATTTGTTTGAGACATGATCTCCCCCAAAATTTCTTCCCCCAAATATAAATAAAAAACTGAACATGGGTATATCCTGCCAACTGGGTTGCCTGTGAATTCAGGAATTTGTGGGCATAAATTGGCTGATGATACCCATTCATCAGCAGGAGCGGCAGTACTTGTGGCAGGTCTTGGGGCAGTACTTGTGGCAGGTCTTGGGGCAGCTCTTGGGCCATTTCTTAGGGCAGCTCTTGGGGAATTTCTTAAGGCAGCTCTTTGGGAAGGTCTTTGGGCAGCTCTTGGGGCATATGCCGGGGCAGCTCTTGGGGCAGTTGCTGGGGCAGCTCTTGGAGCAGTGCGTTTTTTGACAGAAGGCCCTGCGTCATCACTAGAGCTGCTCTCATTCTCAGAAAACTGAGTGATGTCGAAGTCTGATGCAGTGTCTGTTGCTTCTGAGTCAGACGCCAAAAAGGAATACGCCTCTTCTAAAGTGTACCTCTGCTGCATTGTACACACCTACTCTAAACTAAATAAATTACTAACTTCTATTCCTAACTATACCTAACTCTCACCCCAAACGGGCACTATTCCTATAATACATTTTTTTTGTATTTTTTTCCCTATGCTACTCCTAAACCTAAATCTATCCTTAAGCTTTACTCTAACACAAGTATTCCTTGAACCTACCCAACCCAACTACCTATCTAAACTAGCTTATAATATAAAATACATTTTTAAATAAAATAAACTTTTTTGTTTTTTGGGGTTTTTTCCTACGCTACTCCTAAATCCAACCATAAGCCTTACTCTAACACACGTATTCCTTGAACCTACCCAACCCAACTACCTATCTAAACTAGCTTATAATATAAAATCAATTTTTAAATAAAATAAACTCTTTTTTTTTCTACTCTACTCCTAAATCTAACCATAAACCTTACCCTAACCCAAGTATACCCTGAACCTACCTAACCCAAGTCAACTACCTATCTAAACTATAATTATTATATTTTTTTGTGGTTTTTTTCCCTACTCCACTCCTAAACCTAAATCTAACCCTAAACCTTTCCCTAACACACCTACCCAGCTACCTACCTAAAATGCCTAAAATAAACTAAAGAATCAAATTGTATTTAAAAAAAATATGTAAAAAAAATACAAGGGGGATGGGGTATGTACCACAGATCAGCAAATGCTGATCTGCAGCAAACTGATCACTACTAGAGTGATCAGATGGGGAGAACTGTATTGATCACTGCAGCTACAGTGATCAAAGGGTTAACTTGTCTTTTTTTTTACTTTTTTTTATACAGGAACACTGGAACGGCTCTAGAACACAGCACAGCAGATGTCTCCCTGTCTCTCTCCACCTCAGAAGTGTCTAAGATGGAGGGAGGCAGAGAGATGTGACAGGGACAGTATTTGTAAATACAGTCCCTGTCTTTCTGCTTTTGCAACATGTGATTCGTTAATCAAGCGAATCACATGTTGCAACAATGTTGCTACTGGCTGTAACTAAGGTCCCCGGTACCGGAGCGCTTATTTACAGCCAGCTTGCACTTTCCCATCGCTCTCTGTGGCGGCAATGGGAGAGTTTAACTCATGACGGTCCAGGACCGTCATGGGTCCTTTAGTGGAATCTACCCATGACGCTCCTGGACCGTCATGGGTCCTTAACGGGTTAAAGAAAAACTGTCTTCCTGTGCTTCTTGATGAGACCATATAGGACATCACAGTTGACATAATTTATGACATTAATAACATTACAAATTAGATATTATTTGCAAAGCACAGTGGGAGCATGTACTTAGAGATTTTCCTGCAGATTGTGGACACATTGACCTGCACCTATGTGCAAGTCTTTACACCTTTGTACAAAAGCTGTCTGTAAAAAGGATACCCTGAGCTCACCATGCACCTGATTCACATCTTAGGCATAGACGTGGGCATGCCAAGGTACAATGGCATCATCAGCATGCATCCGCACCTGATGCAATGCTGAAGATACATAAATGTAGGGAAATCAGGCAAAGTGTTCTATCCTGTCCATGTGTCAAACCAGGTCTCCCCTGGTCTTCCACCAGGGATTTCCCAGTGGACCCATCAAAATTATATTTACAGGTGCACTGAGGTGACCTCGGTGTATTCCGGACCTACCAGCATGGCAGTGTGGAGCCTGTGGATTGGCTCAGCACTGTATGAAATTGAGGAAAGAATGCAAAATAACACACTGCCTATAGAAAATAAGGTAAACGGAAGAAGTAATGAGGCAAGCTGGCCCAGGAATGAGTGTGGAGCCTCCATGTTGATGTTACATACTGGAATTTTATATTTTACATTCAGTTTGGCTTTAGAGTGCCACCTCAGGAAATGCTTCATCATTGTTATGATCTCAGCAGTTTGAACTTGGAGCTGTAAAGCCAAACTAAATGTAAAGTCCCAGGATGCAATCTATGAAAGAGAAGACATGTCTATTGCAACCGTGAATGTGTAGTTCTATGACCACGTGTAACCGTGCAAGACAGTGTATGTGTAGTTCTGTCAATACCAGTGGACATTGGAACAAATATGGGGGATAGAACATGTATGTGTGGTTCTGAGACTACCAGTTGCACAATGGAATATGGATTAAAAAAACAAACAAACATAAAAACGTCTCTGTCATTTACTTTGCTGCTAAAAAACAAAAATAAAGTAAATGCTCTAAAATCTTCCTTGACCAATTCCCAGGACAATAAAGGTGAAATAATCAGGGACTGCAATATATGTAATAACTGAAGTGTATAATTCAGTTATTTCATGAAAAATCTAATTATTTCATAAAATACTTGTTCGTATCAGTTGAAGACTGAAATGAAAAGGTCATATACTTTAAGTAGTTATTTAATAGAATAACTTGTTTTCCTGTAACGTACCTATGATAAAACAGTTAGTGTATAAAACTCCCAAATGAGCACATACTGTAGTTATTTCATAGGGCTGTATGTTCAAAGGGAGAACAATAAAAAAAATGTATGAACGACAAAAATAAGTAACTCTATGCATGAACAACATATTTCTATAGAGTATACGACAAAAAATAGTAATGTCCATTGTGTATGATACAACTCCAGAACTGCCAGGCAAAGGGGCGGGGCAAGGGCATGGCTAAACTATTCTCCAGTGTTGTATAGAGAAAAAGAAAATTTGTCATAACTAACAGCAAATAAAGTCTTGCAAAAGACAGAATTTGTACGTTAGGAAAAAAAGTGGCGGTAATGTGAAGTTCTGAATGTGAGAAACTATAATATTTGAAGGAAACACAACAAAAGCACAATTACCGTATCTATATACTGACATTTTTGTCATTAGTTACAACATTTTTGTCATTGCATATGACAATTTCAGTCAGGAATCGTACTTTAATTACAAAACAACATATTTCCGATCACAATCAACACTGACTGAAAATATTAATGAGCCCAATGACACTGTACTTTGAAATGTTGTTACAAAAGACAAACGCTATTTTGCTATTTCTTTGAAAATATGGCACTTAGAGTACCTAGCTATTCCATAAATTATCTGTCTATATCTAAAGTGTAAGATACGCACAAAGTTACACACTTCAACTGGTTCGTTTATAGAACAACTTATTCAGTAAACTACGTATTGCAAAGGAGTTAATTGTGAAACAGCTGTAAATTAAACTATATTGCAGGTTTCCAAATGTTATCATTTGGTTAACAGTTAAATAAACAACTATAAATCACATACATGTCCAGCAAAAAAATAAAATGCTATATTGCAGGTTGTCATTTGTTAACCCCTTAAGGACCGGCCACACTTGCACGCGGACTGCACTTAAGGACCACAGACGATTTTATTTTTTTGTGTATCCGGTTCAGGGCTCCCTGAGCGACATGCAGCATGGGGAGCCCTAAAATTCATGACGGTGCTAGCAAGTCATGGGTCCTTATGGCTCGCCAACTCATGACATGCCAGGATCGTCACGGGCCCTTAAGGGGCTAAGGATCAGTAGTATATTATGAAAACAAATTCCAAATCATAGGTATTGTCCAAGCCGAGTAAAACAAAGGTACTAGCTCTAATGATGTCATTTTACTCAAAAGTCATAGCTATTCAAACTGTCACAATGTGATGACTATCACTTTCTATGAAGAACTGTAGTCAGTGACTCAGCTGTTAGAACCTTATGTCAGTTATCTGCCTTTCCCATAGGATGCAGCGTGAACACCCTTGTTTTACTCAGCAGGAGAAGCCCTACAATATAAGCATTTTTTCCAAAAAGTCAACTGGCATAGTTAGTCTAGGAAATAACATTTAATTAGGTATTTCATAGAATAATGGGTTTCACACATTAGCTTTAACATTACATTATGTGTAGGTACATTTGCATTTTTTCCCATACACTGCAGATGGTTTGCTATAAAATTGTTCTAAATTGCCTTCATTTCATTTCTTTAATTTGCCTTAATCAAACATGGCCTATCACTTTGAAAACAGTTTTGCCTATTAAAGTAATAAAAAAGAGAAGCTGAAATATGAATTATGTTGATCCAGATCTACACTCCTTTGACTTTATTCATAAGACCCTGTCTTGGTCTATGTCACCGACAACAAGATAAGCATGTTCAATGACTTTATGATGGGCAAAGCAGAGCAATGAGGGCACAAAGAGTATTAAAGAAAGACTTCAGAGGGCATAGCTGGGCACATTGAGCAACAGATGGGCAAAACTAGGAGAAAAGGTAAGAGAGGCCCATTCTATTGAAATTCCACCAACACCTGTGTTCATGGCAGAGCAAGATGAGCATATTATAAACACGATTTTGTATTCTTGTCTCTGTAAGGGTATTCTTCAGTAACTGCTCAACTGGAAGCTCTAGGGTCTCAAAGAACTCTTTTGGTTCCCAGTTCAAGAAGGCTTTTAATTTGGAATACCCTTCCAAGCCTAGTCATGGGTCCTGGGAGCAAGTCCATTAATAGCATCCGCTTGAGTAGTGTCCATGACTAGTGTTATGAGGCTTTCTGGCACTTCATGAACCATGGTTTATGTCCTATGCTTGTAATGTGTCCATGTCTGTGGACAGTTGTCCCTGTTTTCCAACAAACACCAATTATGGGATGGATTCCACTGCAGGAAATACAAATGTTATCCCACTAATTCCTACTGAATTGTATGGGAACACTTGTGCTACCCAGCCAACAAAATCTCTACTAGATAAAGGTAATGATAAAGTTACTATAGCCTCTGTGTCAAGGTGCAGTCAACTCTGCTCCCTAGGTTTAAAGTCCTAGTGATGTGCAGTATTCCCTGTCAGCAACAGTTGCTTGCCCTTCTCTACTCTCTAGCATCCACACTACCTGTGTAAGCCCTGCTGCACCCTGTGTAGTCTGTCTCAATGCAAGAATTTCTTTGCTTGCCACTACTCTCTGGTTACACTAGGTGGCAGTCTTGCTTCTCTCCTGATTAACTGATGGTATATTGCACACTCTGGATTCCAAGTCCTTTTTCAATTCTCTTGTAGTTACTAATTTCTGTGTTAATCACTCCCAGAAATAGCATGCCACCCTTATTCTATAAATGATTCAGTTTAGAATGACTGAAAAAACAAAAGCTTTTTTTCTCCCCATGCAGGTGTTCTGTGTGCAAGTGATTGCAGTTTTTGCCTGAAGAGGTGTTTCTTTTGATTGCTGGACTGCAATTGGTGGAAGTTCTGATATACAAAGCAGAGCAAGACTGTGCTCTGTAGGCTGTGAGCTATCTGTGCAAGAGATAAATTGCAGGACACTTCTGTGTGTGCTGATTAGAATGACTGTTTTTCAGTTTTAACTGTGTTCTATTAGTGTGGTAAGGGAGGGAATGAAAATAAGTCATTTGCCAACCCCTTGAAGGAGTTTTCTGAACAAGAAACTGCAGTGTGCATTTGAAGTGTGAGTGTTTCTTTTGATTGCTGGGTTGTAATTGAATGGATTATCTCTATTGGCTAAGAACAGAGTAGCTTTAGAATGCAAGCTTTCAAGGCAGCTTAGGTGTCTTCCTCAGGCATATTTAGAATGCTGAATTCAAACTACATGACAGCTTATACATTCATGCAAACTCATTTTAAATTTAACTTCCACTGAAGGCGAATCTCTTATCACCATTGTCTGTGTAAATTATTCTTTAGACACCAATAGAGGCATCTCTTTGTAGTTGACCAAGTGGCACTATTTTTATATCTCTTTTGATGTGTGAATAGTTCCACTCAGGTCCGGACTGGCTCAGGGCCGGTCCGGGCGTTTAAAAAATTTTTCTGAAAGGCGGCCACCTCGTTACAAGTTTCCTGGTGGGCAGGCAATCAACGTGCAGTCGTGCGGCGCACCGCACGTGATTATAAGCTCCACCCATGATCACCGTCACTCCCCCCCCATAGGCTGTTCAAAAAATAAAAATGGGCTGCTCAGCCTTAAATGCCTGGGCCTATTTTTTGTCCCAGTCCAGGCCTGGTTCCACTAAATTTAAAGCAGACCTTTCATCAGATAACCATAGAGCCTCAAATGATAAATACAATAGCGATATGCACATACCTAGCTTTATTTTCAAGAATAATTGTGGCATTAAACAAAAATAGAACCTTCTATGCAGGCAGGCACCAGGGAAAACCGCAGACATCTTGCAGAGCTGGCATTCAGGCATCTTCACTGTCTGATCCCTTAAACTCCACCATTGGTGAGTTGAATGCCTTTGTGCCAAAAGGCACCTGAAGGGGATTGAAAGAGCAGGTGCAGAGAGCGCCTATAGCAAGATCCCAGCTGGTGCCTGCCTGCATAGAAGGTTCTATATTTGTTTAATGCTGCAATTATTCTTGAAAATAAAGCTATGTATGTGAATATCGCCAATGTAATTATCATTTGAATCTCTATGGTTATCTGATGAAAGTTCCACTTTAAAGGGATACTAATACTTAAGATGAAAAAAATACACGTTGTAGGGTTTATGTCCCTGAATAAAACAAGTGTACTCCCACTGCTGAGAGATATTTTATTAAAAAATTATAACAGTTCAAACTTGAATTTTTTTAGGTGTAATATCACAGTGGCCTGAAAATTTACAGTGGCGCTGTTGCTACACCATCCTATGGAGATTTATGGTCTACAGACCAGAGCAGTCCATAGGCTGGTGTAGCAACAGCGCCACTGTGATATTGCACCTAAAAATTCAAGTTTGAACTGTTTTCATTTTTTAATAAAATATCTCTCAGCAGTGGGAGTGCCCTTGTTTTACTCAGAGGGATAAACCCTACAACATATTTTTTTTCTTACATTTTAAGTATTACTATCCCTTTAATGTGTAGAGAGTTGTGATTGCAGCCAATGATGGCTAAGTATATAGAATATATGGGTCGCACTCTGGGTGCCAGAGATGTGCACATCGCATTGTTTCATACATCCCAATATTTCAAATGGCCAAAGGGGGACACTTGTGTTTTAGGGGGTGTTTCTGGGGGCGTGTCTGGAGGTGCGGCATTACCAAGAATTTTTATGACCTTTTGACACCTCTTTGTGTAACTGAGTAAATAAAATAAAAGTATTTTATTGACACAGACTAATTTATAAACACATATACTGAAGTTTAAAGGGATAGTAATACTTAAAATGTAAAAAAATATATGTTGTAGGGTTTATCTCCCTGAGTAAAACAAGGGTACCCCCACTGCTGAGAGAGATTTTATTAAAAAATTATAACAGCTCAAACTTGAATTTATCTAGGTGCAATATCACAGTGGCCTGAAATTGTACAGTGGCGCTGTTGCTACAACATCCTATGGACTGCTCTAGTCTGTAGACCATAAATCTCCATAGGATGGTGTAGCAACAGCACCACTGTAAATTTTCAGGCGACTGTGATATTGCACCTAAAAAATTCAAGTTTGAGCTGTTATAATTTTTAATAAAATATTTCTCAGCAGTGGTAGTACCCTTTTGTTACTCAGGGAGATAAACCCTACAACATATATTTTTTTACATCTTAAGTACTACTATCCCTTTAAATACACATGAATGTGAGTTTTAAAACTGTGCATCATTATGGTACACTTTTATATACACCACACAGTATGGTTTCTAAAAAGAGGGACAACAGGGTGGGAAAGAGGGATTTGGGTCTGAAAGAGGGACACTTGAGAGGCATGTCATTTTGTAATGCACTGCTCACCCTTCTGGCATAATGTGTGAAATAATGTGATATAAATTCCTTGTCGTCTCCAGGGCACAGTTCAGAGTTTTAACCCTCTGAGTTATGAAACGCATTTCCAAGCAATGCGTTGCGTACCCCTCTGGCATTCAAAGGGTTAAACCTGGTCTTCAATTTATACTCCCAGATCTTTCAAATCTCTCTGTGTTTTAACATTTCCCACCAGGACAGACACAGTGAGAGCTTTAAAGGGATAGTAATGTTTCATAATAAAAGAAGCTCTAATTAATCATCATAGTATTTGGGCCTTGAAGAGTGTTATTTCAGTTCTGTCAGAGTTGTAGTCCAAGAGTAATTGAATGATAAAGTATCCCCCTCCTGCCCCTTTTACTGATGTAACACTGCTCAGCTTAGAGCAGCAGGGAGTGTCCAAGTAGATTGCAGAGAAGGACAATCTTCAATTAAGATAAGGGAAAAAGCTGAAAAACCTATCAAGGGGGGCAGGGTTTTCATTGTTCTCACAGTAAGAAGATTGTCCCTTGCTGTGAGCTGTCTGGTCTATGGAATGGATTCCACATCTGAGGAGTGGGGGCTTACACTAGGTAAAAGGGGCAGAAAGGGAAACTTTATCATTCAATTACTCTTGAACTACATCGCTCACATTAATGAAATAACACTCTCCATGGCCCAAATACTATGAAGATTAATTGGCGCTGCTGTTTTTGTGAAACATTACTATCACTTTAATGCTGTGCCCAGTTTTGCAAAATGATGACCCTCAATGTCATCCGTTTTCTATGAGTTTGTCCTGTCTCACCTACATA
The DNA here is from genome assembly GCA_037306005.1 of Rhinophrynus dorsalis. NCBI lineage: Eukaryota > Metazoa > Chordata > Amphibia > Anura > Rhinophrynidae > Rhinophrynus > Rhinophrynus dorsalis. The sequence continues at coordinate 98,602,544 of CM074727.1, forward strand.
TAATCCTGTGTTGGGATATTTCACACACGCACACAATGAAGTAAACAACATAGGATGGTGTGCAGGAGAATTTGCCCTTGATTTTGTGGTTTTGGTGGGAATGTGTTACTGGCGCCTTATCTGTGGTACATACTGTATAAGCGCACAGGTTCCACATCACTTTTGTAGATGGGAAAAGTGTCATTTTCTGTTGCATTCTTCCTGGATTTCTTTACTAAGGCTTATTTCAATAAAGAAAAAGAGTAAAAAGGGGGACAAGGGAAGATACAGAAACTCCCCGTGGCCAGATGAGAATCCACCCATCAAGGACGTCATCGCCATATCGGAGTGTTCTCCGACTCCAATTTGTTAAAATTTACACCAATCAACACACCCATTCAAATTCAAAGAGTATATACAGTGAAGGAAGCAGACCTGCCAAACCAAATAAAGCCCCTTACGAAGCCGTTTGATCAGTGAAACACGTTGGGAGTGCTATACTAGATACTTTCTACCACAGAGTTTAACTAAGAAGAAGTTTACAAGTATTAGCTCCAGCAGTAGGGTTACAATGTGTCTTACACCACGAGGGAGGTTGCCTAGCGTGATATTTTCACACCAGCTGTTTCTAGCTAGTAAGATACTATGTAGAGAGTAATTAAGCAATACTTTTGTATGTAGAAATACTGATTGTATGGATAGGATCGCAGGGCACCTGCAGTAAAACTAGGTATACGAAAGCTGTGCAGTACCGTGTGAAACTGAATGAGTAAATAAAAATTATTGGTGTGATGCAGGAAACGTGCGCAATCGCTATTTCCCATGTGAAAACCACTAGGGAATAGGTTTGCGCATGATTTTGTTGAATTGCGCATGAATAAATCAAGAATATCTAATGGCTGCATATATTTATTTTTTTGTGGGCGTGGCTAAGATTAACAAATCTGTGTGAGTGGAATAGCGAATGCGCCTAATGCAGGAACTGCTATTGCAAATGAATTTATACGTCTGTGTAGTGCTGTCGTAAAATGGAATTTTTCATGCACAATTCAAGAAGCGTTCGGTATTTAGCTTTCTGGATTAGAACATGCGCAAAATCTATCTGCGCACAAAAATGTCTTTATCAGATGCGAACGTTTCTTGCATCGCGCCATATAAGTCTACGTTTCAGAGCACGGTATAAATGTAAAAAAAACGAGAGATTACGAACTGACAGCAAGCTCTGATGACATACGTGATTTAAAAGTAAATCAATCACATTTACCTAACACAGCAGGTCGCCTGCAGAGATCCCTGACATTGAATTGCTGTAAGAGAAAAGGTCAGCTTCTATAGCACAACAACGGAAGAAAAGGGATCACTGTACCCTATTTATCGTGCTAATACATACGATCCATGTATTTAACAAAGGCATCCAACCTATGTAATGAGTTGGATACTACAAGCCACTAGGCAACAGTATCGCTAGATAATAAGAATCTCTGTATTAGGGGTAGATAGTGTGCAAGTCAAGGCTGCACTGTGTTTTTAAAGGGGTCACACCACTTGTAGTGTCACCCTGTTTGTGTATTCTTGTTTATTTTAATCTTACTAATAAAATGTATATTTTAAGTACATTAGTCTCCCCACTTAATACTGAACTAGTCTCTTAAAGGGGAACATTCACATCCCCAAACATTTTAACCACTGCCTTTAAAAAGTAAAGCAATATCAGCCCTGGCTTTATTTATTTTCTCCACTACCTAAGAGTGGAGATATTAATCATTGAAATGTGGCACTTCCACATTCTGGGGAACCGTGTATGAGTGGCAGGACTTCCCACCTCCCTCCCAGCAGCCCCTGGGCGCTTCTCTTCGGAGCTGCATTTTTCTGGGCTAATGTGGCACCAAGCTCCATTACTGAGGTTGCTACTGAGCACCCCAGGGGCTGCTGGGAGGGAGGAGGGAAGTCCTGCAGCACCATGCCGCACATACACGGTGCCGCAGACCCGGAAGTGGCACATTTCAAAGATTAATATCTCCACTCTTAGGTAGTGGAGAAAATAAATAAAGCCAGCGCTAATATTGCTTTACATTTTAAAAGCAACAGTGAAAATTTTTGGGGATGTTAGTGTCCCCCTTTAAGAGGAAGGGGGGTGGAGATTTATTTCGTGACTGAATGGTACATCTTTCTATCTGGCCACGGGGAGTTTCTGTATCTTATCTTGTCCCCTTTTTTCTCTTTTTCTTTATTGTATTTATCCTTAGACCTGCGGTATTGCACACTTGATTTAAACTAAGTGTACACCCCAGTGTTGTATATGAATTAACGGAGGCAAATATAGATTTTGATACCTTTTATTGGCTAACTAAGCAGATTTAAATGCAAGCTTTCAAGACCTTAGGTCTCTTCCTCAGGCATGTTATACAGATAAATATGAAAACATCTCTCTTAAATACAAGTACACATCACATTGTTTAGCATGGAAAACAGATAAGAGAATGCAGTCCAGATCCAGATATCTTTGATCAGTCAATAGTAAATTGCACTCTTCCTCTGAGGCTTTAGAGGTATTTACGATGCATCGTAAATACCTCTAAAGCCTCAGAGGAAGAGTGCAATTTACCATTGAATGATCAAAGTATCTGGATCTGGACTGCATTCTCTTATCTGATTTCCATGCTAAACAATGTGATGTGTACTTGTATTTAAGAGAGATGTTTTCATATTTATCTGTATAACATGCCTGAGGAAGAGACCTAAGGTCTTGAAAGCTTGCATTTAAATCTGCTTAGTTAGCCAATAAAAGGTATCAAAAACTATATTTGCCTCCTGTATTTCTACGGCTAACACGGTACCAACTCTCATCGTATATGAATTAAGACTTATTTCAAGCTGGGGTTGTAAGTGAGTACTAATGGCACTCTCGTCACTTCCTGTTACATCTTAAAGGGAGCTCTTTACCACCAATTGTTTCAGTTTGAGGGGATATTTAGAGGAGAGGAGCGGAGTTTTGGGGAATATTCTTTTTAATCTGCCATCAGTATGTAGTATTCTTTGGAGCTTTTTTGAGATTTTGCATAGTACTTCAAAGCTGGGAGTTGTAGGTGACGACTAATGACATTCTGTTCTATTCCTTTAGTTTATATTTCTGGAAATTTCTTATGCGTACACTCGTGGATCTCTGAATATGAATGTACGTTACGGCATTATATCCGTGACTGATAAAATTTCTCCTGAGATTGTTAAGATGTTTATTGTGGTCAGACATCTCAGAGCATAGTTATACCTAAAGGTCTGACTATAAGCAACAGAGGTTTTTATGTGTATGGGATTGAAACTGTTATTTATGAGATAATTAGGCCTGTCTGTTGGCCTAATAACTGTGAGATGATTAGGCCTGTCATACACAAAGAGACAGAAATATCTGGGAGTAGAAATTGATCACCAAGTTTAGCATTCTGATCATTCCTTCTACTTAACCATCTATGGCTACAGTCACAAACTCTATACATACTAAATTTACTGGAGCTATTCAGCTACTGAGTCTAAGGAATAATTTACACAGACAATAGTGACAAGAGATTCACTTCCAATGGAATTTAAAACAAACTTGCATGAAGGTATAACTTGTCATGTATTTCGCATTCAGCCTTCATTCTAAACATGCCTGGAAAAGAGACCTAATTTGTCTTCAAAGCTTGCATTCTAAAGCTACTGTGTTAGCCAATAATGGTATCAATTTTACTCTATCAGTCTCCTGCTTTTTTATGGTTGAAGGGATTGTAATGTCCCATAAAAATTTGTTATAGCTTCATAGAGCCTTAGAAAATAAGCAGAATGGTGCAAACTCTATCTCTCAAACCGCTATGATTTGAGAGATATAGGCACTGAAAGTTCACCCCTCTCTCTCCTTCTCCTGACGTCAGAGTCTAGCTGACAGCAGGAGATTCCGGTCTGAGAACCAGCAGCGGCTCTGCAGCAGAGCCAAGATCTCGTTAGCTATAAAGAATTCATTCACTGGAAATGTCTACAAAGTGTGCTTGCAACCCAGGCACACTTTGTAGATCTTTCCAATGAATTAATTCTTTATAGATAACACGATTTCGGCTCTGCTGCAGAGCCTCTTCGAGTCGTACAACTCGATTCTCCTGCTGTCAGCTTTACAGCTGACATCAGGAGAAAGGGAGGAAGAGGGAAACTTTGAATCCCGATATCTCTGAAACCATATCGGTTTGAGAGATAGGATCTGCTTATTTTCTAAGGCTCTATAAAACTATAAAAAAATTTTATGGGACATTACTGTCCCTTTAACACAGTACCTTTTTACATATATAAAACAAGTAAGAGAGGATAATCGGAGCATGTAAGTCTTGCAGCACTATATTGGTGCAGCATACACATACTCTGTCTGACCCCCCAGGCCACTGTTCACTGGTAGCAAATACACTGTCTGACTTCCCCTTCCGATTACCTTCTGTTTTCTGTAGACAGTGATGTACTGTAGAGCAGAGCTCCTGTGATGCCCTATGTTTCAAACAGTACAGTAGAGCATCTCCTGAGGCTCACTCTTTACCAGGTACTACATGGGAAGAAGTGAGCACATGGAGAAACTGCTCCATTGTGCAGTTTGAAACGGAGAGTAAAGCAGGAATGCTGCCCTCCACCACGACCTACAAAAATAATATATTGACCTGCCTGCTGCAGGATGGGTAGCATGATTAAGCCCTATGCCATTGAGACATGATGAAACCTAGCTAAGCCTAAGGCCCCTAATGCATGTTGGGTATGCCCAGGGAAGGGGGAGTTGCTGTGCTAGAGTATAGGATAGTTAGGAAAGGGGGGGTTTGAAACAATTCCTGATGGGGTAGACAGTGTAGAAGACAATCTGGGACCAGAACTGTGTGAAGACAAACAATATCATTAGTAGGAATCAGCATGGTTTTATGAAGAATAGATCATGTCAGACTAATTTATTTGCATTTTATGAAAGAGTAAGTAGTAATTTGGACACGGGAACTGCTGATGATGTAGTATACTTGGATTCTGCCTTTGATACAGTGCCTGACAACAGGTTACTGCATAAATTAAAAGGCTTCGGTTTGGGCGGTGTTATCTGTACATGGATTGAGAACTGGTTAAATGATAGATGGCAGAGAGTTGTAAATGGAACCTTTTCAAACTGGTCTAGGGTTATAAGTGGGGTGCCACAGGGTTCAGTCCTGGGCCCAATGCTTTTTAATTTGTTTATTAATGATCTAGAAGTGGGAATTGAAAGTAATGTCTCAATCTTTGCTGATGACACTAAGCTGTGCAATGAAATAAACACAGGGATGGAAGTTTTTTCTCTGCAGAAGGATTTAGATAAACTGAGCAAATAGGCAGAAAAGTGGCAGATGTCATTTACTTTAAATAAATGTAAGGTTATGCATTTGGGCTGTAGAAATAAACATGCTACATATACTCTTAATGGAATACAACTTGAGGAATCCTCACTAGAGAAAGATTTAGGAGTACTGATAAACAATAGACTTCACAGCAGTGTGCAGAGTCATGAAGCTGCTGCAAGAACAAATAAGCTACTAGCCTGCATAAAAGAGGTGTAGATGCAAGGGATGATAATATTATTCTGCCTCTGTATAAATCTTTGGTTAGTCCCCATCTAGAATATGGAGTACAATTTTGGACACCAGTTCTTAAAAAAATACATTGTTGAACTGAAAAGTGCAGAGACATGCAACAAAACTGATAATGGGATTGGAGGATCTGAGTTATAAATAGAGACTAGACAAACTGGGATTGTTTACATTAGAGAAGAGATGTCTAAGGGGTGATATGATTACCATTTACAAATATATTCAAGGTCAATACAAAGAAATATCCAATTAATTATTTACGCAAAGAGCTGAACTAAGAACAAGAGGTCATCCATTAAGACTAGAGGAAAGGTGCCTTCGACTAAAACAAAGGCAGGGGTTTTTTACAGTAAAGGTGGTAAAACTATGGAATTCTTTGCCTCAGGATGTTGTACTTGTAGATAATGCAACTGCTTTCAAAAAAGCAATGGATGCTTATCTAGCACAGAAACATTTTGAGAATGATGACAGATGGCTTCAATGCAGATAGGTTGTTGATCCAGGGAAATTTCTGACTGCCATTTGGAGTCAGTAAGGATTTTTTTAAGCCACTTGGGGCTAAATTGGAAATGGCTTCAGAGGGTTTTTTTGCCTTCCTCTGGATCAACAGGGGTGTTTTTGACATGGGCTGGACTTGATGGACTCCTGTCTTTTTTCAGCCTCATCAACTATGTTACTATATTAGGAAAGAAGAATGGGAGTGGAGAATGCAGAATGACTAACAGGGAGATGTATATTTAGCAAGGTCAGAGAACTGGTTGCTGAAAGTTGAACTTTTTCAAGTAGGAATAAAGCTATACGTGGTGTGCCTCGGGGTTCAGTCTTGCGATGAATGGCTTTAATTAGCTTAATCATATTCTTGAAGTGGTTATTGAAAGTAGTGTCTCAATCTCTGCTTATAATATCAAAGTATGTAGGGAATACATATAGAGCAGCAGGCATTTTCTCTGCACAAAGATTTCAATAAACAATGAAAGGGTGGAAAAGTGGCAGATGAGGTTTAATAAAAATAAATGTATGATTATGTACAGAACAAGCATGCTACATATACGGCAAATGGGAAACTACTTGTGGAGCTACCAGGTATAAAAAAGGAGGATCTAGTGCATAGGATGGCAATATACAGGGGTGGCTTTACCAGTGAGGACAGTGGGTTCCAGACCCACTTTCTATCTTACATAGTAACATCGTAAATTAGGTTGAAAAAAGACACAAGTCCATCAAGTTCAACCTTCTCCTCATACCCCAGTAATTTTATAGCTTTCCTGCTACCAAATAAGTTAGTCTTTTTTCAGACCTTCCTGATCTGTATACTAATAAACAGTATAACACTGTATGTTCCCTTTGGAAAGAAATGTATCTAAACTTCTCTTGAATGTATCCATTGTATCTGCCATAACCACTTCCTTGGGCAAATAATTCCACAATTTAACAGACCTTACTGTAAAAAAACCCTTCCTCTGCTGAAGTCTAATCCTCCTTTCCTCTAATCTCAAGGGGTGTCCCCTGGTCACCTGATCAGGCCTTGGAATAAATAGCTTACCGCAGAGATCCTTATATTGACCTCTCATATACTTGTACAATGTGATAAGGTCTCCTTAGTCGTCTTTTATCTAGTGTAAATAAACCAAGTTTGTCTAGTCGTTCCTCATACTTCAAGTCCTCCATTCCCTCAATTAATTTGATTGCTCTTCTCTATACCCTCTCTTGTTCTAGTATATCCTCGCTTATCCAGCCCTTCCTTTCTAGAGGCTTAGAAAAAGAGAGAACACATATATCTCAGGAGATAACTGGGATTCATCCCCAAGTGAAGTTTTTTCTTTATACACATGAAGTAGCCAGTCAGAGCACAGAACATTGCATTGCTCAGCAGCCGTTAGTGGTGACATTATTCACTGCCCTCAGAAAGAACTGTATGCTCTATTAATACCTGCCAGGGACTAAGAGTAATTAGATGGAGCTGGGGGATAATGAAACTTATCGCCACTGATGGCTAGTGAGCAGAGCCGGCCCTTACATGGGTCGAAAGGCATGTTCTTCCGAGCGCCAGGTCTTTGTCCCACATCAACCCCCACCGGGACAACAGAGTCCCGGAAATCTGCTTCTACGCTGTGGCTCACTCACTGTGCTCATATATCTCACAGGGCTCACAGTCATCACAGCCTACGTACATATGCCACCACCAGCTAATTGGCCAGTTGGGATGTGTGTGAGACAGCGGGACGGCAGCGCTGGAACGCATGCATGGATTGTGACACAATTTGTGAGTGTGTGTCTCTCATTCACAACATTGATGCTGACTTGATCGAGTTCTGCAATCTCCAGTGCAAGTGACAAGAGTAAGTTTCTCACACCAGGGCTGTAAATATGCACTAACCGTTTCAGTACAGTCAGGAGCAGACATCTCTGGTTATGAAAGGGTTAAAGTTGTGTCCTATGTGAAAGATTGCTATCTAACACTGCTGCAAATGTAAAAAATGGACATCTAAATATTCTAGATGATATTCTATAACTGTTAGATTTGCAGCAGTGTTAGATAGCAATCTTTCACATACGACACCACTTTAACCCTTTCATAACTAGTCATGTCTGCTCCTGTGCTCATAGGGTTAGAATTTCTAACCCTTTGAGTACAAGAGCAGAAAATTCTAATCTTTTGAGTACAGGAGCAGGCATCCCTGGTTATGAAAGGGTTAAAGTGGTGTCCTGTGTTTTGGTGGGCGTGGTTTTGGTGTGTGTGTTGGGGGCAGCATTTCATCCTTGGACCCAGGCAGCACAATGTCTTGGGCCGGCCCTACTACTGAATATGTATGTTTATGTAATGTGCTGTCCTCTGATTGGCTACTTCATGTGAATAAAGAAAAATAATTGCACTTGGGGAAAAATAGCAGTAATCCCCTGGTTGCACCTTTTACAATGCAGGAGACAAGCCATGCTCACCAATGACTGGAAGCATAGATGGGTAGACAGAGTGCTGGGTGGAAGAGTTTCCTTCTGCACATGCTGCATCACCTTCCTGCTGGAGAAGCCAAGGCAGTGGTGTGTGTATAAAGAGCTCTTTTTGCAGTATGCAGGCTTTCCAACACCCTCCCCCACTTTCTCCTGCTCCCAAACACACAAGGACAAGGGTTCAACTTCTCTGGTAGCTGGGAATGTAGTTGACAGGAGCTCAGCTAGCAAGTCTGCTATAAGCTTGCACAATATGCATACCCTGCTATAAGGAGCATTGTGCTTTGCTTCCTCTATCCCTGTTTAATTATTTTAACCCCTTAAGGACCATTGACGTGACAGGACCGTCAAGGTGGTCTGACACTGAAGGACCAGTAATGGTCCTGGCACGGCATGGAGTTCAGGGCTGCCGGCGCGGCTGCATGCCACTCCAGAAGCCCTGAACCGGAACTTAAAAAAAAAAAAAGCCCTGTGTCCTCAAGTGTCGGCCACGCATGCGTGTGGCGGTCCTTAAGGGGTTAATGAAATAAGCCTGAGAGCAACATGTGGCTCATCAGCTGGTGTTAGCCTACAACACTTATAATCCTTAGCTGGCCATTTTGCTGACTATGGAAGATGACATTTGTAGTCGAACATCAGCCAGTGAACCACGGGTTGCTCACACCGCGATATGAGTACTGGAGGTGTCCCCCCTCCCCTCCTGTTCCTCGGCTTGTGCTGGAGGAAGTGTAAGCAGGAGGACCCAGCATATCAGATAAGTGACAACTGTGTAAGCAACTCTGGATATGCTAACTTTGTGCATTACTGACCTAAACAGAAACTATATGCAGATTTGCATACATTTTCTGTGTGCTTTGTTTTACACTATCAGCATATGTGAAAGTGTGCGTGAATATATCTGCTAAATGTCCCCATTTCTAGAGAGAATGCATGGTTTTAAAATGCCATTTCAAGCCTATATTCTGAATGCTTGTCATTTAATATTTATTAGGTTCTGAATGTCCCTTCATGTTAATATTGCTTATATATTATTATTATTATCTATACTATTTTATGGAGTACCAACATATTCCGCCACACTGTACAAAATGGGGGAGAGAAGAATGTACAATAAAGCACCAATAGATTAACACAAATGGTAGTAATGGCCCTGCTCCTATGAGCTTACAATCTAGATAGTGAGGAAACAAAAGATATACAAGGTACATTTATATTATTTAAAGGGATAGTAATACTTGGAAATAATTGTATTTTATATTGTAGCCCTTAAAAAAACATGAAAAATGATATAAGTCTTATCGCTGGTTTGGGAGATATTCACAAGCAAAGTTTCCCCCTGAGTGACATCACCGTTCTAGCTCTCAGATTTGGAATTCGGTCCCTTGACCGGCCGTGGCTCTCCAGAAGTGCCGAGATCGCGATCTTTAAAAATAATTTCTTCATTGGAATGGTCTACAAAGTGTGCTTGCAAGCCAGGCACACTTTCGACAAAGTTCCAATTAAGTAATTATTTTTAAAGATCATTTGAGGTTAATTCAAAAAAGCTATTTGGTATGGGTTCCACCATAACACTGAATTTTAAAAGGTATCCTATTAAAAAGTCGCAAATAAAATATCGCTCGGTTACCAGCCACATCAACCATGTCGCCATGTTCAAAATGGCGACCTGAGAATCTCACCCTGCATAAAAGCACAGGGTTCTCATGTCGCCATTTTAAACATTGCTACCTTCAGTCTTGCACAGATGCAGTGTACTGACCTGGAAAAGTTTAATAATTCAGACCACCCTGGGGGGACATCAAGACCCTTCTGATGCCCTCCCCAGCACAGTGCTGCACCGGCTTTCTCTTCCCGCTCCGCCTGTCATTCTGGGCTGTCTCTCTCTCTCTCTCTCTGCTCCACCTGTCATTCTGGGCTGTCTGTCTCTCTCTCTCTCTGCTCCACCTGTCATTCTGGGTTGTGTCTCTCTCCCTTGCTCCATGGTTATCTCTCAGAACCATGCTCCCAGGACAGCTCCCAGAACCTATATGTTGTACAGGCAATCCACGGACAACAATTTAGGGTCCTATGGGAGCTCAATAGACATCTGATGCAGGGTCCTGGGCAGCTTTTATGAAAAGGACATTATGGAACTAGAGAAAGTGCAGAAGAGGACTGCAAAACTAATAAGGGGAATGGAAAGTTTTAGTTATGAAGAAAGGCTAGAAAAGTTAAAGGGGAACTATCACCCCGCAATAACTTAAGCTTCACTGATTGCTCATCTGGCGACTAGCTGTTTAGTAGCGCTAGTCGCCAGAAATATTACCCGGTTCAGCAGATATCGGCGTTTTACCAATGGTGACAGGAGCAGGGAGCACGGACGTCTCTTCACAGTGACGTCCGTGCGCCTGCGCTGTCAGTCCCTTTTGCACCGTGCGGTAATATTTCTGGCGACTAGCACTACTAAGCAGCTAGTCGCCAGATGAGCAATCAGTGAAGCTTAAGTTATTGCGGGGTGGTAGCTCCCCTTTAATTATGTACATCCTAGAGAAATGGCGTCTTAGAGGGGATATGATAACATTATGTTCAGAGTCCATACAAAGGGCTCTCCAAAGACCTGTTCATTAACAGAACGGTACAAAGGACAAGGGTCATCCACTAAGACTTGAGAAAAGGAGATTTTGTTTGCAATAGCTAAAGGGATTGTTTACGGTAAGGACAATATAGGTATGGAATTCACTGCCTGAAGAGGTGGTGCTATTGAAAACATTAGATGCCTTTAAAAAGGGCCTGGATACTTTTTAAAGGAGCAGAATATAGAGGGCTATATATGTTAGTATTGGAATTAATATATATTTTGGGTTTGTTGATCCAAAGAGAAATCCGATTGCCATTTGGAGTTAATGGGATAGTAATACTTAAAATGTAAAAAAATATTTGTTGTAGGGTTTATGTCCCAGAATAAAACAAGGGTACTCCCACTGCTGAGAGATATTTTATCAAAAAAATCATAACAGCTCAAACTTGAATTTTTTAGGTGAAATATCACAGTAGCATCAGCGCCACTGTACAATTTTCAGGCCATTGTGATATTGCACCTAAAAAATTCAAGTCTGAGCTGTTATAATTTTTTTAATAAAATATCTCTCAGCAGTGGGAGTACCCTTGTTTTACTCAGGGGGTTAAACCCCACAACATATATTTTTTTTACAATTTAAGTATTACTATCCCTTTAAGAAGGAATTTTCCCCCCATACAAGGCAGAATTTGAAATTACTGAAATAAGGGGGGGGGGGGGTTGCCTTCTTTTGGATCAACAGCAATAAACATGAATAGGAAAAGGATTCATTTGATTGATGCAAGTCTTTTTTTCAAACTAAACTACTATGTAACTACGTAAAGATAGTGAGCTGATGGTCTGAATTGTACGTCAGAAAATGTATCCATTTAGTGCATACTAATTGTTGATGCAGGTCATTGAATTGCCTAGGCTTTCTATTGATTTCTGTGGTGTGTGTTTTTAGTGGCCATTGCATTAAAGGGATAGTAATGTTTCATAATAAAAGCAGCTCTAATTAATCATCATAGTGTTTGGACTTTGAAGAGTGTTATTTCAGTTCTGTCAGAGTTGTAGTTCAAGAGTAATTCAATGACAAAGTGTCCCCCTCCCTCCCCTTTTACTGATGTAACACTGCTCAGACAGATCAGAAGGGAGGTGCCCAGGTAGATTGCAGAGAGGGACAATATTCAATTAAGATAAGGGAAAAAAACCTGAAAAACTTGCCAAGGGGGACAGGGCTTTCATTGTTCTAATAGGAAGAAGATTGTCCCCTTCTGTTATTTGTCTTGTCTATGGACTGGATTCCACATCTGAGAAGAGATGGCTTACACTAGGTAAAAGGGGCGGGAGGGGAAACTTTGCTTGTGAATATCTCATAAACCATAAAGATTTGAGAGATAAGACTTATATCATTCATCATGTTTTTTTAATGCCTACAAAATAAAATAAAGATAAAATGAAATATTACTATCCCTTTAAATAAGCGTTCTTTGTTTTTCATGTAGACAGTTCATTGAATAGCTTACATAGCACCTTCAACCTCCATTTACAAGAATTTATTTTAGCACAGGTAATTGAATCCAAGACCTAGATTTTCAAGCCTAAGCATAAGATAACAAATGGCTTCTGCTGTGGATTTGTATATTCTCCTCAAGATTGTATAGATGGCTCTAATAATACACAATATTCACATTCATCTTAAAGGGATAGTAATACTTAAAATGTAAAATAAATATATGTTGTAGGGTTTATCCCCCTGTGTAAGACAAGGAAACTCCCACTGCTGAGAGATATTTTATTAAAAAATTATTACAGCTGAAACATGAATTTTTTAGGTGCAATATCACAGTGACCTGAAAATTTACAGTGGCGCTGTTGCTACACCATCCTATGGACTGCTCTGGTCTATAGCCCATAAATATAGCAACAGCGCCACTGTAAATTTTTAGGCCACTGTGAAATTTCACCTAAAAATTTCAAGTTTCAGCTGTTATAATTTTTTAATAAAATATCTTTCAGCAGTGGGAGTACCCTTGTTTTATTCAGGGACATAAACCCTACAATATATATTTTTTACATCTTAAGTATTACTATCCCTTTAAGAAGGAATTTTTCCCCCATACAAGGCAGAATTTTAAATTACTGAAATAAGGGGGGGGGGGAGGGTTGCCTTCTTTTGGATCAACAGAGATAAACATGAATAGGAAAAGGGTTGAACTTGATGGACGCAAGTCTTTTTTTCAAACTAAACTACTATGTAACTATGTAAAGATAGTGAGCTGATGGTGTGAAATGTATGGCAGAAAATGTATCCATTTAGTGCATACTAATTGTTGATGCAGGTCATTGAATTGCCCAGGCTTTCTACTGATTTCTGTGGTGTGTTTTTTTTTGGTGGCCATTGCCTTAAATAAATGTTCTTTGTTTTTCATGTAGACACTTCATTGAATAGCTTACATAGCACCTTCAACATCCATTAACAAGAATTTATTTTAGCACAGGTAATTGAATCCAAGACCTAAATTTTCAAGCCTAAGCACAAGATAACAAATGGCTTCTGCTGTGGATTTGTATAGTCTCCTCAAGATCATATAGATGGCTCTAATAATACACAAAACTCACATTTTTCTTAAGAAAAATGCAAACACATATGCTGACAAATATAGACAAATGCATGTCAACATCAAAACTTTAAAGGGATAGTCATGTTTCATAATAAAAGTAGCTCTAATTAATCATCACAGTATTTGGACTTTGGAGAGTGTTATTTCAGTTATGTCAGAGTTGTAGTTCAAGAGTAATTCAATGACAAAGTGTCCCCCTCCCTCCCCTTTTACTGATGTAACACTGCTCAGACAGATCAGAAGGGAGGTGCCCAGGTAGATTGCAGAAAGGGACAATCTTCAATTAAGATAAGGGAAAAAACCTGAAAAACTTGCCAAGGGGGACAGGGCTTTCATTGTTCTCAAAGGAAGAAGATTGTCCCCTTCTGTTATCTGTCTTGTCTATGGACTGGATTCCATATCTGATAAGAGATGGCTTACACTAGGTAAAAGGGGCAGGAGGGGAAACTTTGCTCGTTCTTCATGTTTTTTTAATGCCTAAAAAATAAAATAAAGATAAAACGAAGTATTACTATCCCTTTAAGGCTGTTCAGCACGTTCTGTATTGACTTGAATCCCACATATCTGAAGGATCTAATGGGTAGTTTCTGACACTGAAAATATGTGTTGGAATGCGTGGGTCTTAATTTATTTAACAGAAGGGCTTAATTAGGTAAGTGTCCTTCATATAACAATCAGGTTTGTCTATTTACGTTTTTTTAATAGGAATTATGTTGCAGTTTATTTTTGATCACTATCAATTCAGTTCCTTCAGACTGTGGATGATTATTTTCTGGTTTGAAGAGATGAACTAATAGCAAAGTACAGTGGAGATCAGTATACACAATCAAGTCCAAAATCAAGATATAATGCAACAAAATAACTCCTACCTATAGGCAGGTCTGTCCAAGTTCAGTCCTCATGGGCCACCAACAGGCCAGGATGTAAGGATTTTCCTGAGTCAGTCACAATGAATGAGTCACTGATTGACTCAGCTGTGCTTAATCAGGGAAATCCTTACATCCTGGCCTGTTGGTGGCCCATGAGGACTGAACTTGGATGGCCCTGCCTATAGGTATAGTTTGCCTTCAACAGCTGCAACATTCTGTTGTTTACAGAAATTAAGTAAGATAAACTTTGCAAAGTGTCGGGCAGATATGAATTATAAATACAAGAAAACTTAAAATCCAAGAATATGAATAAAGCAGTCAAACATAGAATGATATGTAAACAGGCATAATTATTAACTAGAAAACTACATTTAAGGCTGCGGTTAAAGGCAAATATTATTATAAAAATATATGTTATAGCTTATCTTTAACATAGCTCAGATTACACTGTAAAATCTAAAAGGTATGTGTTGACTTTAAGATCAGACCTGCTGCATGGTCTTAAAGACTGAATGTGGGGAAACAGGTTTCAGCTTATACTTTAACTCCTGGAAGTAAAGACTGAAAGTTCTAAAAACCAAGGTCTCCAACACCATTTTCGTTATTATCATTTTATTTTCAAATATTGCACCCACTTCTGTGAAAATCTCCAAACCTGATTCACTGCATGCGGCCAAACTCCGCCCCCCTGACATCCCAGAGTGGGGCGGATAGCAAACCAGACACCACATTTTTATATATAGATATACAGAGAAAATGACACGATGTGGGACATCCGTAAGGAGGAGTTATGTACATTTTTCTGCCTGGTTAAAGTGACTGAACAGTTCAAATTACTGCTCATCCCCAACACTCACAATTGCCTGCACACACACACAAACACACAGTCACATACACACATATACAGACATACACACACAAAAACACACATATACAGAACACACACACACATACACATGCAAACGTATACATACATATACACTCATGCATGCATATATACATACACACACACACACACACAAAATAATTATGCTACTTGCAATGCACTTCTTTACCATCAGCTGTTAGAAGTTGTAGTCCTGGGGATCTGCAGGTTGCCTTTTCCCTGGTGTAGTGCAAGTAATACAGAGTGCCCTCCCCCCTTTTCTTTTCCCAGGACCCCTCACAAAGGGAGAGGAGGGCTAAGGCAAAATCACTTTGTATTACTTACAGTACATCATTCGGGCAACATGTGACTCTACAGCTGGTGTTGTTCTTCATCTCTTCCTGCCTGAGGATGATGGGAGTTTTAGCCTAGCACCAGCTGGAGAGCCACATCTGCCTTATCACATGATGTTAATGCACCTTGAGGCGATTGTGCACAGCATGGAGTCACACTGTCCTTGAATTAGTCTGAAGAGTCATGTATCCCATCCCAGATTCTTCAAAGTGAGCCTTAAAGAGATAGTAATACCTCTATTAAAGTTTAGGTCCGAGTCTTCTTTACATTTTTTTGACATGTAGCGCTATATTTGGTTATTTACAGTGCTGTAGTTCAAACACTATTCAAGACGAAAGGATCTCCCTCCCGCATTTGCCTACTGGCTGCCTCCCATTAGATCTGTGATCCGGCTGTGGGACCTGACAGATGCAGCAAGGGACAATCTTCAGTTAGTAAATATAAGGAAAATCCTGTCCTTCTTGATGAAGGATTATTATTATTATTCTTTATTTATATAGTGCCAACTTAATCCGCAGTGCTGTACAATAGGAAATAGACGTACAGGGATATTAAATATTAAATCATATGTGAAGAATAGAATAATCAGAGGGTACTGCTCATGAGAGCTTATAGTCTAGAGGAAGGTAGGCTGGACACAGAAGGTGTAAGTGCTATTGGGTGTAAGTGTCTCCTGCCACAAGAACTGCCAGTCAGTGGGCAGGAGTGAGAAGTGCTGTTGAGTGCAGTTGTCCGTGCAAGGGGTGATTCTTGGTGATAATGTTTATGGAGGCAGTTGACAGGCTTCCCTGAAGAGGTGAGTTTTCAGGGAGTGTCTGAAGATCTGAAGGCTGGGGACAGTCTGATGGGGCGGGGAATTCCAGAGCTGAGGTGCAGCGCGGGAGAAGTCCTGTAGGTGGAAGTGGGAGAATGTGATAAGAGCTGTGGAGAGGATCAGGTCGTGTGCAGAATGAAGATGGCAAGTGCAGGGCTGGTGCAAGGATTTTTGCCACCCTAGGCAAAACCTAATTTTGCCGCCCCTTGTGTTCCACCCCTTTATAGCCCGCCTACTTATACCCCACCTCTTTTCATGATTGTTACCTCAGCGCAATTTAATCCAACTGCACCATAGCAGAAAATAAAGATTCCCAGTGACTTACCTGGGACTTTTAACCCCCTTGAATGCTAGAGAAGATTATAGTGTATTAGAGAGGTCTCTAATAAGTGCAACTGGTTAAAAGTCACAGAAATGTTTATTTCCCCTGTATGTTGTTGGTTTGTTGACCTAGTATGAATATCAAAATATCTTTCAAAGACAGTTTCTACTAGTAAATAGCGTCATCAGGAAATAGTATCTGATCTTTTGTCTTATAAGGAGCTAGGTTACAGTGCTTTTTATAAGGTGAATCTTACAGTACACAAAATTACACTTTGTGAAATGTTAGAGTCTTCCACATGTTCTCTGGTAGCCACAGAACCACAAATACACTGCCTGCCAATCCAGGCTTTTCCCCCTCTCTGCCATAAATAAAATTCTGCCTGTGAAAGGCCTTAAAGTTCTTCAGGGTTCAATGTACCAGTCTGAGAACCAATGAAATATCACATTACAGAACTAGCATCGTGAATCAAATGAGTGCTTTATTATGACCATCCCTGGTTTATCCAACAGTAATTTACAGGTTTAGGAATATACCTAGCGTGGATGTACTAAAAACATGAAAGACCTCTCAAAGGATGGGGGGAAACTGCCAGTCATTCTATTGACACTGTCAGTTTGAAGAGGTTTTAGAAAATAACAAAAAAGGTACTCATATCATAACACAGGAATTTGAGAGCTTTTATACTCACTAAACCTAGGGCCTTTTTAATAATTTCCAGGTCCATTTCAAAGACAAATTTCTGTACTGGACCAGGAGTCACTACTTGACTATCACTAACTTGGTCCGGAGTTCAATTAATTGTTTCTCCCACTGAGTGGCGTAATTGTGCCCCAGGGGGGGTTAACCATTTGAGTGCTACTGTGCTAGAGAGGAATCCAAAGCATTAAAGAGGATATTTTTCATGTTATGGATAGGTTAACCCTTTGAGTGCTAATGTGCTACAGAGGTATCCAAAGTATTATGGAGCTATGGAGGATATTTTTCATATTATGGACAGGGTAACTGTTGGAGTGCTGCTGTGCTAGAGAGGTATCCATAATACTTTGGATACCTCTCTAGCACATTAGCCCTCAAAGGGTTAACCTATCCATAACATGAAAAATATCCTCCATGATGCTTTGGATTCCTCTCTAGCACAGTAACAGTCAAAGGGTTAACCTATTCATAACATGAAAAATATCCTCCATAATGCTTTGAATACCTCTCTAGCATAGCAGCACTCAAAGGGTTAACCCCCCTCCCAGGGGCACCATCGCACCATTCACTGGGAGAAGAATAAATTCAATTCCATTCAAAACAAATAGACAGTGACATGCCAACGGCTGTATTGACAAGCTTAACCTGAACTTACTACTGGAGTGTCTGACACGGTGACAGCGACACTCTAAGGTCCAACAGACATGACATGTGACAGCGCCTCTCTCCTCAGCAGAGCTGGATTAACACTCTACGGGGCCCTAGGAAAGGTATCAATTTGGGGCCCCCCTCCCCCATATAATAGCACCCCCATACCTCTCTAACTTTGGCTACCTACACATCGTTTAGTTTACACTGCAATTTTGTGGGCACAGGCACTCAAAGGGTTATACTACAGTTTTGTGGGCACTATCACTCAAATGATTATCCAATGACTGGATAACCCTTTGAGTGCCTGTGCCAATAAAACTGTAGTGTAAACTAAATACAGTGTAGGTAGTCAGGGTTAAGGAGGAAACCCTGGATAAATTACTTAATTAATTTTTGTCCTCTCTCTGCCCCCTGGGCCAGTCTGCAGTCTGCCCCTGGTCTGGAGATGCCTGTAAGAGATGCCCCCCACCAGCTCTAACTTGCCCCCATCAGCTCCACTTTGCCCCCATCAGTTCCAACTTGCCCCCATCAGCACCAACTTGCCCCCATCAGCTCCAACTTGCCTCCATCAGTTCCACTTTGCCCCCATCAGCTCCAACTTGCCCCCCATCAGCTCCAACTTGCCCCCACTGGCTCCACTTTGCCCCCTATCAGCTCCAACTTGCCCCCACCAGCTCCAACTTGCCCCAGTCAGCTCTAACTTGCCCCCCACCAGCTCCAACTTGCCCCCACCAGCTCCACTTTGCCCCCTATCAGGTCCACTTTGCCTTCTATCAGCTCCAACTTGCCCCCCACCAGCTCCATTTTGCTCCCTATCAGCTCCAACATGCCCCCCACCAGCTCCAATTTGCCCCACCAGCTACACTTTGCCCCCATCAGCTCCAACTTGCCCCCTCAGCTCCAACTTTCCTCCATCAGCTCCAACTTGCTCCCACCATTCCACTTTGCCCCCTAGCAGCTCCAACTTGCCTCCCATCAGCCCCAACTTGACCTGACTGTGTTTCAGTGCCCAGCGGAGGAGTCCTGCTAGCGGGAACGGCTGGCCCTGGACGCAGTTCTCCTCTGCTGTACATGTGCGCCCTAGGCTGGCGCCTACCTCGCCTATAGGTGGCGGTGGCCCTGCAGTCAAGTAAGAACATCCAGCCAAATAGGCTGTGATTCACATTCTGATCGTGAAACTAACAGCACACACATTGAAATGTTAAGTTGATCATTGGGTTCAATGTTGTGCTTGTAAAGAAGTAAGACATGCCATAGCCACTATTGTGGTCAATTGATAAGAGCAAGCAGGAACAACATTGTGGGTTATCCAGTAAGGTGTGTTAATGTGCTGATAAGGTTGAAACTGACTTCTCCAGTGATATATCTTCGCCGGCTAGTCTGTTTGTCAATGGAGCCTATGTACCGAGATATGTCAAACTAGAGCAATGGGAACTGTGGACATTAGATCACTGGGGAAATTATGTACCCTGTATCACCTCTTTATCACTCACAATACACCTTAGTGTATCACTGCCATCATCTCCTTGCATTAATACATCACAAAGTCCACCCATGGTCAAACAATCAGTGGACTCCTGTGATTAAGGCCATGCCTTCCTATGTATGAGGGGTATTCAAGCCATGAATATGGATCCACATTGAAATATCTCTAAACCAACATTTAATTTAACAGACACATATTGAATAGTGATGGCTCTTCTTTAATGTGTCTAACACTAAATGAAAACATAGATGCGTTTGTATATTACCAATATGCATTGAACACTGGTACGAGCACCCAAAAGGTATATATAACCTAAACAAAGGATACTGTAGAACAGGGGTGTCGCTGGGGGGGGGGGGGGCTAAGGGGGCTGAAGCCCCGAATGTTTCTGAAGCAACCCCAAATCTGCTGCCTCTGCCCGTTTATGACTTCAAGGGCTGTGATTCCCTGTACTTCCAGGTTGCACTAAGTCAATGTCAGTGCAACCTGGAACTACCACTGGGGGCAGTGTGGTGTCTGTGAGTCGCCTCCATGCTGCATTCTGCTAAGCAGGGGACAGAACAGAGCATGGAGGAGAGACATTGCACCATCTACAGAAATACATAATTAAAAAGGTTAAGAGAACAGGAGGGCAGTGGCATAAGTATAAGGGGCAGAATTTGCAGCTTTGAGTGGTCAGAGAAGAGTGCAAGGCATTTGGCCTACAATGCCTTGCATACCACTTTAGGACAGATAGTGTTAACTTACTGCGGCCTTGGCAGAATAAATGCATAACAGTCAAAAACATTTCTGTCAGAAAGCAAAACTAATAAATATTGTGCTGCTTTGAGTGAATTGCTCAGTCTCTGGAACTTTTGATAAGATCATCTGCAGGACCATAGTCAGTTGCACCCTTTCAGTGCCAGAGAGAGAGTCAGTGTGTCTGTGTGTTAAAGCGGATCTATCACATACAGATATCTAATGCTCATTAGATAGAGCATTTAGTGAACAAGTTGAATATGTTAGTCATGTTTTAAAAAAAACCTGTTATGTACACAAAAATTCAAGGTTAAAAGGTGCCCAGCAGCCTACTTTCACTTGCTGCTGCGGCAAGCTACTTGCCGCAGAGAAACTGCTCCCGATCCACTACCCAGCATCCTCTGATGACGGAGGATGTCTGTCTCTAAGCTGGAGCGATCTCATTGGCTAGATATCGATCTCTGCCAATGAGATCGCTCCCACTTAGAGAAAGAAAGCCTCCATCATTGAAGGATGCTGGGTAGTGGGACGTGAGCAGAGGCAGTGCCGCAAGCAAGAAGTAGGCTGCTGGACACGTTTTAAACTTGAATTTTTGTGCAGATAACATTTTTTTTTTTTAAATGACTAACATTAAACTTTTTCGCTAAATGCTCTATCTAATGAGCATTAGATATCTATATGTGATAGATTCACTTTAATGTTAGAGTATAAATTCATATGTGTAAGAGGTAGTATGAGTGGATGTGTTAGAGTCTTGTATATTTAAAAGTGTATGATGAGTGTATGAGATAAAACAATTCTACATTTGGTGCCCTGGCAATGTATATATAAACCCCAAGGGCATAGGAATATATTAAACTTGAGGTCTGAGTCTTTATGTTTTTTATTAAAACACATTGCTCTATATTTGAATACATACAGTTTTCTAGTTCAAGAGCTATTCAATCCAAAAGGATCCCCCTTCCACCACTTTCTCTGCGTCACTCTGCCTTCTCTGTCTGTTCCGGATGGAGCGCAGTGAGGGACAATCTTCACTAAGCAAAAGGAAAATCCTGCCTTCCTTTGTCAAGGGTTCAGGGTTTTCCTCATACTCACTGAGTGACGATTGTCCCTCGCTGCATCTGTCCATTCCCACGGCCGGATTACAGATCTGATGGTAGGTGGACAGAAGGGACCAGAGGGGGATCCTTTCTGATTGAATAGCGCTTGAACTACAAAACTGTAAGTATTCAAATATAGTGCTATGTGTTAAAAAACATTAAAAAAAACTCGGACCTCAAGTTTAAAACAAATATTACTAGCCCTTTAAGTACAGAGTGCAGTACAAATCATAATGTCTGCCCTCCCTTCCTACCTTTCTCACCCATGTGACCCTAGTACAGTGTGATACATTATGTCACAGCCCTTTTTCCTGTGCTGTGTATTCACTTACATCATGCCCTACTGCTGCAGTCCACATCCCCTTTTCCCTCAGCCTCCCTGCACAATTTACTGTACCAACATACTGTCTGCTCTTTCCTCTCTCCCTCTTCTTTACTCATCAGTCCATCTCCATGCCTAGAAGAAAAAAAGAAAAAAAGAAGGGCGCTCCTAGTGTAATATGTACCAATATAGGACCTCCACCAATACACCACTTCACTTACAACAGAAGAAAAAAAGAAGGGCGCTCCTAGTGTAATATGTACCAATATAGGACCTCCACCAATACACCACTTCACTTACAATTCCATGCCTCCCTTTTTTCATCTCTACATCTTCTTCCTTCCTTCTCTCCCTTCAGCTTTTTCTACTCACCATCTCCAGCTTCTTCCACCCCTCCATTATTGTTATTATATATTATTTATAATAAACCAACAGATTCCATAACAACTCTTTATCCTCCACTCATCCATCTTCTTCATTCCTCCCTCCTTCCATCATTCCTTCCCTCCAACCTCTTCTTTTCTTTATTTACCTCCCTCCATCTAGGTAGGTTCCCTCTATACATATATTCCTACCTATGTTAGTCCTTCTGTTGAACAAAGTAATTATATAGATACACCTGACTGCATGATGGACTCCTACCTAGGTAAGTGCTTCTGTTACACACAGTAATTATATAGATACACCTGACTGCTGTATGATGGACTCCTACCTAGTTAAGTCCATCTGTTACACACAGTAATTATATAGATACACCTGGCTGCTGTATGATAGACTCCTACCTAGGTAAGTGCTTCTGTTACACACAGTAAATATATAGATACACCTGACTGCTGTATGATAGACTCCTACCTAGGTAAGTCCTTTGGTAACACACAGTAATTATATGGACACACCTGACTGCTGTATGATAGACTCCTACCTAGGTAAGTGCTACACAGTAATTATATAGATACACCTGACTGCTGTATGATAGACTCCTACCTAGGTAAGTGCTTCTGTTACACACAGTAAATATATAGATACACCTGACTGCTGTATGATAGACTCCTACCTAGGTAAGTCCTTTGGTAACACACAGTAATTATATGGATACACCTGACTGCTGTATGATAGACTCCTACCTAGGTAAGTGCTACACACAGTAAATATATAGATACACCTGACTGCTGAATGATAGACTCCTACCTAGGTAAGTGCTTCTTTTACACACAGTAATTATATGGATACACCTGACTGCTGTATGATGGACTACTACCTAGGTAAGTGCTTCTGTTATGCACAGTAATTATATAGATATACTTGACTGCTGTATAATGGACTCCTACCTAGGTAAGTCCTTCTGTTACACACAGTAATTATATAGATACACCTGACTGCTGTGTGATGGACTCCTACCTAGGTAAGTCCTTCTGTTACACACAGTAATTATATACATACACCTGACTGCTGTGTGATGGACTCCTACCTAGGTAAGTGCTTCTGTCACACAGTAGTTATATAGATACACCTGACTGCTGTATGATGGGCTTCTACATAGGTAAGTCCTTCTGTTACACACAGTAATTGTATAGATACACCTGACTGCTGTGTGATGGACTCCGACCTAGGTAAGTCCTTCTGTAACACACAGTAATTATATAGATACACCTGACTCCTGTATGATGGGCTCCTACCTAGGAAAGTGCTTCTGTTACACACAGTAATTATATAGATACACCTGACTCCTGTATGATGGGCTCCTACCTAGGTAAGTGCTTCTGTTATGCACAGTAATTATATAGATATACTTGACTGCTGTATAATGGACTCCTACCTAGGTAAGTCCTTCTGTTACACACAGTAATTTTATTACAGAACGGAGGCTTCATATTATGCATTAACTCTCTTTAACTGCTTCCTCTAGCAGCAAAGGGATGGTTTATTCAAGATACAGAAACAGAAAAACTTGCCGTAACCCACAGCAACCCCCCCAACCAATAGGATAGAATCCCCAGTTATAACTAGGCTGCACACTTCCTGGAATCCCTCTTTCTTTGCTGCTTCCTGATTGGGATAAGTATTTTCTCTACTCAGTAAAAAATTTTTTATCTGTGTTTTTCTGAGAACTCTTATGGATTGGAATTTTCTGTTCCAGAGAGTTCTCAGAGTTAAATGACTCAAATAATAAATGGTTGTCTGTTTAGCAGTATTTATTTATTTAATTTTCCTTTAATTTTGTTTATTTCTATATTGTGAGCTTATGTTACAATTTGTTTTGTAACACTCTTCTTTCATTATGCCCCTGTAGTTTCTTATGTTGTTAAGTCTTTGTGTCCTTTTTTTTCTTGGTATCGTTTTCCCTTTTGGTTTCACCCAACCTTCACCGTTCGTTTCGTTCAAGCGCTCGTGAGCTTTCTCTTTTCCTCAGACGACGCGGCCATCCACTTCCGGGTTGACGGCCGCGCTCGCGCATGAGCATGCGCATTTTGAATTCTCCTCGATCACCTCATATGTTACAGTTTCGCGCTTTCCTTTCGGTGACTACTTATTTCACATTAAAGAGTTTTCTTTTATATTTTGACGTTGGGCACGGCCATGAACTCTATTCATTACTACTTGAAGGTAAACCTTATCTTGACAGGAAATGTCTTCTAATGGTGAAAGTCCCAAATTTGGTACCCCTATAATGGATTTAAATCCAGAAACCACAATCCCTTCTCTATCTTTAAATCCTGAGCAGGCTCAGTCCTCAGAGTTTCAGAGATTTGTAGAATTATCTATGCAGTCAGCTTTTCAAAAATTGTCTTCCAACTTTGTAGAATCTTTGGCTACAATATTTAAAGGGACAGTACCTGTTTCTAATATTATGTCAAATTTACCGGTAAACACCCCTGAATTTAACAATTCCACTCCCAGAGTGGGGGGAAATGTACCCAAAAAAGAAAACACTTAGACAAGTCTAAACAAGACTCATCTTCCTCACTTAATGTAAGTGATTCTGAACAGTGTGGTTCCAGTCCACACACAAGATCCTCTCCCCCTGAGGATACCAACGGGGGTAAAATGAACCTGAGGAGGTTACAACCTAAATCAAAAAATGTACGGAGGTCTAAACCAGATTCTTACCGCTCTGCCTGTACTGAGGATTCTTCGGATGAAGATTGGGCACCATCTTCTGAGGAGGACTCTGATTCTGAAGAGCCTCGACCCAAGAAAAATAAAACTATTATTGTAGAGGCTAATGATACCTTTTCTTCATCCTCTTCAACAAAGTTAGTGGATGCTAATGGGGACCCTTTATTTGACCCGGATGGTATTAAACATCCTAGATCCTCAGATTGGACTCCTAGACCCCATGTAGCAAAATATTTAGAAACTTGGGTACGAAAACCTATCAGTAGAACCACTAGGTCCAAATTGCGAGCAGAATGCCCTCGCCCAGTTATCCCAAACAAAGTTTGTGAGACACCTGAACTGGATCCAAAAATGGTCCAGTTCATTTCAAAATCTGGAAAAGATCCCAGGAAAGGCGTGGACCAGGCTCTTAAATCTTGTCAAGATAAGCTCCTTGACATGTTAGGACCTCTGACTAAGATTTTCGAATTGTCTGAAGAGGCCTTGTTATCAAAATCTAATACTGACACCCACGTCTTGCGGGGGTGGATTCAACGAGCCATATGTATGTTGGGCAACGCTAATTCGGCCTTAGCATCAGAAAGACAGAGAGCTCTCCTACTCAGAATTGACCCTAAACTCGCTGAGATGGCGAATTCTGAACCTGGTCCTTCGGCTCATGGCCAATTATTTGGAGACACTTTTATTAAAGATTTAGGAAAATTTGTGTCTTCCTTCACAGCTCTTGATAAAGCACAGGCCTCATTACGTAAACTTTTTCGTCCAAAAATTTTTGACAGGGCCGGGAGAGGTAGGGGCCGCTCTCCTGGCCGGGCCCGCCAACGCCAAAATCAGTTCCAGGCTCCATTTTTCCCCTCCTTCCGGGGTCAACCCTCACAAGACCAAAGGAGTCAACCTCCTTTTTTCCCAACCCGTGGCAGACCCTGGAGGATTAGACCTGGCAGAGGACAATTCAAAAGCCGTCCCTACTCTGGTGAGTATGTTTTCTCACACCCTTTTTTCCCCAGTGCGGGTGGGAGGCAGATTGATGCATTTTTTCCACCACTGGTGTCAACTAACTGCGGATCCTTGGATTCTTCAAACAGTTCAAGGATTCCAGATAGAATTTTATTCGTATCCTTACCAACAGTTCGCTCCCCCTCCTCTCCATTTTTCCCGGAGGGACGAAACATTGGTAGATGCAGAAATTTCCAGTTTAAAGAAAAAAGGAGCAATTGCTCAAGCTTACGGAGAACCAGACGGTTTCGTGAGCAATATTTTCCTAGTCCAAAAGAAAGACTTCGGTCTCAGACCAGTAATAAACCTCTGCGCTCTGAACGGTTGTGTTCTATATCGACATTTCAAAATGGAGGGTATCCATCTTTTGAGAGATCTCCTCCTTCCGGCAGACTGGATGGTCAAGTTAGACCTGCAAGATGCCTACCTTACGGTCCCGATGGCTCCTTTATCCCAAAAGTTCCTTCGTTTCCCGTGGCGGGGCAAGATCTGGCAGTTCACATGCCTTCCTTTTGGCTTGTCCTCTGCTCCATGGTGCTTCACGAAGCTCCTGAAGCCCGTAATCGCCTTTCTTCGCAGTCGGGGTATTCGTCTAATTATTTATCTAGACGACATGTTGTTCATGTCGCAGGATCCAAACGTCTTGATAGATCATGCAGCTTGCGCAATCCGACTTCTTTCCAACCTAGGTTTCTTGATCAATTGGGAGAAATCCCACTTGATACCGACTCAACAATTGGAGTTCCTGGGCTTCATGGTGAACTCCAGGAATTCTTCACTAAGTCTTCCACGGACCAAGATCCGATCGATTCGCAGGGAGATTCGTTATGTCCTCAGACAGGATCGAATTTCACTGCGTCTACTTGCCAGGATCCTGGGTCTTCTAGCCGCTTCCATCCAAGCAATATTTCCAGGTCCCCTCCACTATCGGGCCCTGCAACGCTTAAAAGCACATCATTTGCGCAACGGTTTAGGTTACGCAGATCGGATCGCCATCTCTTCCGAGGCCCGCGAAGAACTCATTTGGTGGCTCAAACATTTAGACGCCTGGAATGGCAGAGCCATTTTTGGCGTCGTTCCAGATTTGGTCATCGAATCAGACGCCAGCCTATTAGGTTGGGGAGCACGGTTAGGCAATCTTTCCACAGGCGGAAAATGGTCGCCAGAGGAAGCTTCTCTTCATATAAATTGCCTGGAATTACTAGCATGGTCTTTTGCCCTGAAGCGTCTAACCAAGGACAAAGTACACTGTTGCGTTCTGCTGAAGATGGACAATGTCTCAGCAGTACGGTACATCAATCGGTTAGGAGGGACGAAATCCAAACCATTAGCAGAATTGGCCAAGGATTTTTGGCATTTTTGCCTAGATCGAAATATCTCAGTAATAGCAGAACACTTACCTGGTCTTTCCAATGCGGTGGCGGATTGGAATTCTCGCTACCTAACCGATTACAGCGACTGGAATCTACATCCCAGTGTTTTCCAGACTCTGAATCATATTTGGGGTCCTTTTGGCATCGACCTTTTTGCATCCCGTCTGAATCGTCAAATTCCTCGTTACTTCAGCTGGCGCCCGGATCCAGAGGCTCTAGCGACAGACGCCTTTTTACAATCATGGCTGCCGGGGACAAATTATGCTTTTCCCCCGTTTGCTATGATCCCTCGAACACTTTTAACAATTCGAAGACAGGCGGCAACGGTGGTTGTAATAACCCCTTTGTGGCCGATGCAACCATGGTTTCCAACGATTCTAGAACTATCAGCGGATTTCCCTCGTCTTCTTCCAATCTTTCCGGACCTTCTATTAGATACTGCAGGCGCTCCTCACGATTTAGTGATGTCCAAAGAACTTCAACTAATAGCGTGGTTCCTTTCGGGAGTTCCTCAAATGGTGAAGGATTTTCAGTCTCGGCTCAAATTCTTTTGGCTGAATCATGGGCCCCAGGTACCAGAGCCATGTATGGATCAGCTTGGTCCACCTGGAGTCGTTGGTGCGTGGAACGGGATCTGGATCCCGTATCAACTTCTCCGGTAAACGTGGTAAATTTCTTATCTCATCTGTTCGACTCTGGCAAGGCTTACCGCACCATTAATTCTTATCGTTCTGCTATTTCCGCAGGGCATACCCCGGTCCATGGAATTCCAGTGGGCCAATCGTCGGTAGTTTGTCGTCTCATGAGAGGGATTCGTTTCTCTAGACCCCCTCAATCGCGGTATTTTTCTTTATGCAACGTCAATGATGTCCTTCAATTCTTGGAAGCTTGGCCTCCCAATTGCGAACTTTCATTGAAACAACTTTCTTCCAAGCTTACTATGTTATTGTGTTTGATTTCATTCAAACGTGTCTCTGATGTCAGAGCTTTAGATTTTCATTCAAGGTCTTATACCCCTTTGGGTGTACAATTCCGTGTTTCACGTCGTACCAAGACGTCGATTCGTATGGTTTCTTATCCGGCCTTCCCTTCTCAACCACAATTATGTGTTGTACACTGTTTACAAGAATATGAACTTCGTACAGCCGCTTTCCGTTCTCCTTCACAGTCTCAATTACTCCTTTCTTTTCGACAACCTCATCTACCAGTGTCATCGGCCACTCTGGCCCGCTGGATACGATGGGTGATGCAACTAGCTGGTATCAATGTATCTTTATTTGGGGCACACTCCACCAGAGGTGCTATGGCCTCAAAAACGGTTTCACTTGGGGGCAGACTAGAGGATATCCTTAGGGCCGCTGATTGGTCCAGGGAATCCACCTTTAGAGAATTTTACTTTAAGCCTATTGAACATGTTACTCATTCAGTTGTGACCTCTATTTGATGTAGTTTACAATAATTTAAGCTTTAAACTTGCATAATATGAAGCCTCCGTTCTGTAATAAAATTTGTGGATTATTCCTAACAAAGTGTGAAGGAAAGTCAGAATTTTATTAAGACACGGAGGCGAATATTATCCCTCCCTACAGTTCCCTCCCTTTTCACCTTTTTCTCTTCTTTACAGGTTGAAAGCTGATGTCGTTGAACTTTTCTACGAGATCCAAATTTCGTTTATGACCTTGGCTTCTTCAAAGAGATGTTTCTTATGAGTTTTCTTCAGTTGGAGTTTCCAGTTTCGTGGTTCATAAAAATCTTCTAGAATGACGTCAGCCAGCAAGAAAGAGGGATTCCAGGAAGTGTGCAGCCTAGTTATAACTGGGGATTCTATCCTATTGGTTGGGGGGGTTGCTGTGGGTTACGGCAAGTTTTTCTGTTTCTGTATCTTGAATAAACCATCCCTTTGCTGCTAGAGGAAGCAGTTAAAGAGAGTTAATGCATAATATTCGCCTCCGTGTCTTAATAAAATTCTGACTTTCCTTCACACTTTGTTAGGAATAATCCACGAATTATATAGATACACCTGACTGCTGTGTGATGGACTCCTACCTAGGTAAGTCCTTCTGTTACACACAGTAATTATATACATACACCTGACTGCTGTGTGATGGGCTCCTACCTAGGTAAGTGCTTCTGTCACACAGTTATATAGATACACCTGACTGCTGTATGATGGGCTTCTACACAGGTAAGTCCTTCTGTTACACACAGTAATTGTATAGATACACCTGACTGCTGTGTGATGGACTCCGACCTAGGTAAGTCCTTCTGTAACACACAGTAATTATATAGATACACCTGACTCCTGTATGATGGGCTCCTACCTAGGAAAGTGCTTCTGTTACACACAGTAATTATATAGATACACCTGACTCCTGTATGATGGGCTCCTACCTAGGTAATTGCTTCTGTAGCACAGAGTAATCATATAAATACACCTGGCTGTTGTACGATGGACTCCTAGCTAGGTAAGTCCTTTGGTAACACACAGCAATTATATAGATACACCTGACTGTATGATGGACTCCTACCTAGGTAAGTGCTTCTGTTACACACAGTAATTATATAGATACACCTGACTTCTGTGTGATGGACTCCTACCTAGGTAAGTGCTTCTGTCACACAGTAATTATACAGATACACCTGACTGCTGTATGATAGACTCCTACTTACATAACTCCTTCTGTAACACACAGTAATTATATAGATACACCTGACTGTATGATGGACTCCTACCTAGGTAAGTGCTTCTGTTACACACTGTAATTATATAGATACACCTGACCGCTGTATGATGGACTCCTACCTAGGTAAGTGATTCTGTCACACAGTAATTATACAGATACACCTGACTTCTGAATGATGGGGACTCCTACTTACATAACTCCTTCTGTAACACACAGTTATTATATAGAAACACCTGACTGCAGTACGATGGACTATATTTGTAAGTACTTCTGTTACATACACCTATTATACAGAGACATAGATTCATACATACCTAGGAAAGTCATTTTGTTACACACAGTGGTTATCTAGATACACCTGCCTTCTGTGTGGTGGACTCCTACCTGGATAAGTCCTTCTGACACACACAATAATTATACTGATATACCTGTCTGCTGTATGGTGGACTCCTATCTAGATAAGTACTATTGTTATGCAAAGTAATTATATAGATACACCCGACTGCTGTATGAAGGATTCCTACCGACATAAGTCCCCCTGTTACACTCAGTAATTACACTGATATACCTGACTGATGCATGATGGACTCCTACCTAGATAAGTCCTGTTGAACACAGTAATTATATATACCTGACTGCTATGACACAAACACTTTCTAAAATTCAATAAACACCAGAATTATATAGGGCCCCTATGCTCCAGACTAGAAGTGGAATAAGACTGGGTATACGTCTGTAACTATCAGTGAACAGTGGAAAAGTCTGGGTTGCCAGACAGTGTATGTGTGATTCACTACCTACAAGGAAACAGTAGAACAAGTAGAACAAGTCTGAGGTGTCAGACATAGTATGTGTACGTACCAATGGATGGGAAACAAGACTTGGGTGTCACACAGTGTATGTATAGTTCAGTAAATACCAGTGGACAGATCAACAAGGCTGGGGTGTCAGACAGTGTATGTGTGGTTTTGTGACTACTAGTAGAACAAGGCTGGAGTGGCAGACTGTGTGTGTGCAGTACTGCAACTACAAGTGGGCTCTTTATGTTAGTGGCATGGGGCTCTCTCAGAGTGTGGAGGGGGCCTCAGCAATGTGTTATGCCACTACCACCTCACTTAGTGTTGCAGCTTGCTGCACTGTGCTAAGAAGGTGGCACCGTGCCAGATGTGACCTCATATCCTCAGTTAAAAAAAATAAATAAATAAATATATACGGGCTCTAGCCCCAGATCTTTTTGGAACCTAGGAACGCCCCTGCTGTAGAAACACAACTGAACTGCTCATGTGTTGTCCACAATGTATTGTAACTCTGAGGATGAGTATTCTTACTGTACAGGTTTGGCTCCCAAACGTAAGGCAACACATATATTTGGGCCTTATGTGGATATGTGAATATTCCAGTAGAGGTTGAAGTGAACATCAGTTAAACATTGCATCACTAACACAAGCACTTGAAAGCATCAAGGGGTGAGCTTCATGGAAGTGGAGTCAAGGCTTCAGTAGAGTCAGATGGACAATCCTCTGTTCCAGGATGGGTCATGCTACGGATGCCTGTGGAACAGGATGACAGGATTTTTAATGGCACCCTCTAATTGATTGTCATGCATCAGCTACAACAGCATTATCCCATTAATTTTTTTGCTTTACAGGGGAATACACAAACCATTGCTTTGTAATGTGTTGTCTACTTGTCTGTAACCCACTATAATGGAAACAAGGGGATGTCAACAAGCCATTTGGATTTGTGCCTGGGATATAAAATCAACACATCACATAGAGCTCCCTGAAACACAGGATTTTGGGCTGACAATGTCAGAGTGCTGCACACAAACACACACAGGTCAGCATGGTGGGCCTTGAGACCTGTCCACATTTAGTGATCTCTATGCTGTGTAACACAATACCACTGCAGATCCATCCCTCTGCTGCTCCTTTCAGCTATACCAAACTACAGCTCCCATGCTCACTCCAATGCCTCTTTAACCTCTGATGTGACAGAGTGTTATCTGATGCATTGCATTTGCTAACACTCTTTTTCTACAAGGGTTCCATGGTTGCTATGGCTATGATCATGGAAATTCATGTTATTTGCTGTCAGTTGAACACAGGAATATGATGAACATGAGTAATGTGTTGTACCTTGGTTCACATGGGGGATGCATGATATCCTTGAAGTATCAATGTCAACATCGACGAAAGAATAGCAGATATTTGTAGAATCCCCAGCCACAATATGACATGTCCATAGAATGGATGATGCATGGGTTCCATACTGATGCCAGTGTCAGGGCTGTGAGTGTCATTGATCCTGTGGGATGAAACAGAACATCATGTGTGGTGTGGTTAGTGTGCTTGCACAAATTCCCAAGGCTGATCATGGACATACTGTCACAGACACCAGAGTAAATAATACACACGACACAGGTACAATGAAGTTTAACCAGTTTATTAAGATAAGCAAAAGTAAGCACTTCCTCAACCTTAGTAGGAACAGGTGTGAGGACAGTGCCATGTCCACTACCCAAGGACTGACACTGAACTGTAACCGGTTCTCAGTAGCCTATAGAGATAGATGGGAGCATAACCAGGCTTGGTTCTATACCTAGCAAATGGAAACCTGGAACGCCAGGAAACCTGATCACTGGAGCGACAGCTAAACTCCCAGAGACTAGACAGGCAGACAGATATCTCGAAGTAGTGACTGTACCACGGAGTGACAGGAGGAGCGAGACAGAGAGTAACTAGTACTCCGAAAGAGTCACGGAACCGGTCTATTAGGTAGCCAGCCGCAACACTGGCCCAGGAGGTAACAGATATAGTGGCACAGGATGGAGGCAACGGAGGGAGAGGCAACTAGAAACTCTACCACAGAGGTAGCAGTTGCATTACACCGATGGCGTGAGCCCACAACTAGCCCAGACAGGTGGTAGTCAGACTGGAGCGAAGGACAGCACAGAGCGTAAGTCAGACAAGCCACAGTCAAGAGCCAAATCGGGTAGTCAGCCACAGCCAAGGTCAAAACAGAGTGGGTAGTCAGACAAGCCAGGGTCATACACAGATCAGGTAGTCAGACAAAGCTGCAGGATCAATCAGGAGAAAACACAGCAGCCAACCAAGGATCAAACGAGAGCAACACTGAAGAAATGCACAGATACACCACAAAAGGGCAACAAGTCCTAGCATCAATGAGGTTTATAAAGCAGCAGAAGGAGGCAGGACCCAATTAGGCCCAACAGAATAGGCCCATAAATAGACATCCATGCCAGTGCCTGTAACATGACTTTAGCAATGAGGAAGTGACCGGAGACCATGCCGGCCAGCGGCCATACAGAGGTAAGAACACAGGATCACTTAGGCCTCAAAGGGAGACTGTGATACATACATGGATTGTGTTAATGCCTGTGTTATACTCACAGCTGAAGTTGTCCCTGATCAGCTTGTCTCGTATCTGCGCCCCTCTTAGGGTCTCCTCATCCTGGACTTTGTCCACAGGTACATCAGCCATTGGTGGGGGCTGTATATCATCCAATAATCCTGTGTACACAGTGATGTTATATAGTATTGCACATACCATGCAAACTCAGTAGCATGGTAAACGGAGTTTGCTGTGATGTTAGCCCACAGAAATACAACTATGAATGGAAGCGTGAACGAGCTCCCTGGGGCAGCTGGGAGGGAGGTGGGAAGCCCTGCTCCTTGTGCCGCACATACAACGCGGATGTGGCACATTTTGGATCTCCGTAGCTTAAATACTAGGTAGGTAAAATTAAAAAAAACAATGGTACTGGTGATGGAGACACTAGCAGCTTGTCAGGTACCTCGTGAGGTGGCTGCTCGAGCCGACTGCATTTGTCTCTAGGGGCTCCAGCCGAATTGTCTGCCCCATGTTGTGCCTCCGTTGAGACTGGTTCCTCTTGTGTTGGCAGCACAGCCGCTGGTGTGTCTGTTGCAGCTCTGCTGCTGGCTCTCGGAGGCAGTTGATGTCATTATTGGGCGCACGTACAAAGCCATGGATGTGCGCTCTATTTAAAGAGACAGCCACCTGTTGGCTGCTCCTCCTCTTCCTCCCTTTCTTCCTACTTAAACTGCCTGGACACAGGCCCTTTCGTTGGTGTCCAATGCAGTTCTTGTGTTTGGGCTCTGTGTATGATCTGGCTTGTCTGACTAACTGACCTGGTGCTGGCCTGTGGCTCTGTCTGATTACCCGCTCCGTATATGACCCATGGCTTTGTCAGACATCCATTCTGGTGCAGGCCTGCGGCTCTGGCAGACTACCCGTTCCGTGTATGACTCCTGGCTCTGGCTGACAACCCGCTCCATGTGTGACTTCTGGTTTGTCTGACTATCCGTTCTGGTGTTGACCTGGAGCTCTGTCCACTGCGTATCCAGCATAACAACGCTTCATTGGACATACTTTCTGGTGCAAACCTGTGCCTCTGGCTGACTACCCGCTCCGTGCATGACCGCTGACTTGTCTGACCCCCAATCTAGTGCTGACCTGTGGCTCTAACTACCTTGTGTGTGGCCTTCCATTTAGTTAGATAACCACTCTGGTGTAGGCTTGTGGCTCTGGCAGACTCCTTCTTGGTGCCTTCCAAGTTGTCGGCTCTCCCAGGTGCGGATCTGGGACTTTGGTTACCCTCATCTCTGTCTGGCTTCTCCCAGGTGCGGACCTGTGTTATTGCAGACTCTCCTAGTTCCTTTGCTGGGATACATTTATCTAGAGAATCACACAGTAGCAGGCTTCTATTCCTGGTAGTTGTCTCTTGCTCAGTTGTACTCTTCTCTTTAATCTTGTATATTGATTTACTGTCTTGTGATATTTCTGTATTGTTGTTGCCCTAATAAAGTTGGTGTTACCTTGAAGCATGTGTCCTGTGTTTCCTTTGCTGGGACCGTGACACAGCTACTACCTGGCTGGGAGACTCAAATGGAACTGGAGAGGCAGGTGTTGCGTTGTCAATAGAAGACACAAGTATAACTGGAGAAACAGGAGGAGTAGTATGGGAAGCAGGGGAAAAATTAAGCTCAAGGGAATAATCAAGGTCACTGGAAAAATCAAGCTCAGGGGACAAATCAAGCTTAGGAGTAGGGATGGGCAAAAATTTTCGCCTTAAACTGAAATCGGCAAATAATGGCACTTTCCGCTTGGTGAATAATTTCCCATGAAAAGTGAAGTTTTTCCGCTTTTTCCTGCCTTTTCCGCCCATTGAAATCAATGGGAATAAAAATATTTCTCCACCATGTAAAAGTTTTCTACAGCCATATAAAAGGCTGTCAGGCTCTCACAGCAGCCATTCTGTGCTTGTGAGAGGAGAGAGCAGCATGTTTTTGAGCTAGAGAGGAGATAGGCAAATAAAGGGGAATTGAAGCTTAGTTTAGGGAGTCATTTAGCCAGGACATTTGTTCTCTGTATTAGGGGAGTCTGGGGGCACTCTAGGGGATAAGAAGGGAGGAAGGAGGTTAACCCAAAATACTCCAAAATTCTATGTGACTGACTGGCAAGACACAGGCAGCTAGGGACCTATTTGCTTGCTGATCTTGCTGATATTGTCTCTGTGCTGGGTAGGGAAGTCTGGGGAAAGATGTCGTTGATTTTGCTTTTCAGTTACAATTTTTTTTTGGACAGACTGTGATAAGACAACAGGGTGGACAACTTAAAAAAAAAAATACAAAATTAAAAAGAAAATAAAAAGAAAATAAAAAAAAAAATAATAAAAAACTAAATATCTTAGGTGACAGTGACAGACAGCTGACTGGGCTTAGGCAAGGCATCAAACAGCTGCATCAGTTGTGTTGTGTACCGTACAGTAAAAAAACACAGTGTAGTTGCGTAATGTCCAGCAAATGCACAAGGGGGAGAGGGAGGGGTGGAGCAGTGCAGGGACATGAGAGTAAAGTAGTAGTTCAAAAACTGACTGCAGCAATGGTTGCTGCAGCGTGTGCAATCAATGATGATGATCCCTCTACTCCAAGGGAGGGTGCAGTTTGTCAAGGTCCCAGTAAAACTAGTTCCAGCACCACCAGTGCCAGTAGAAATAAAGAACCATATAAGAAGAACACTGAAGACGACAACAAGTCGCTTTCAAGTGTTGATGATGCTGGCAGTAGCATAATAGAGGAAGGTGTAGCAGCTGAACCACCTGCTGCATCAGATAGTGAGACAAACAAGCACCAAAACACCCATAGTAGGTAACTTTGTTACAGTAAAAGTAAAAAGAAATTGTTTGAGACCTCCAAAAGCTTAGAGGAATATAAGGGTAGTGGGAAAGAATTGTCAGGTGATGCTGATGCTGCTGAGAATGACCTAATGATGACTGATGATGATGCAGATCTAGAATATATCCCTCCAGCATCCTTCTATTGTTCAGATACAGATGAAGTTGAGAGTGAGGATGGTGACAGGGCTACCCTATTAGCAAAAAGTCAAAGGCTGAATCTTCCACCACTTTTAAGGAGCACTGTGCCTGTCTATAAAGTGTTTGAGAAATCCATTGGAAAGTCTGACCCTGGACAAGCACAGATGTAAAAAAGGACACAGTCACCCTATCAGTCATCATCGACATCATCGCCTCTTCAAAGTCCATGTCCCACTCAGCCATACACACCTGTTTTGAGTACCCAACGACAGCAATATAGGTTAACATCCACAGTGTTAGATATGAAGAGTGCCTCTGGTGCTGCTGCTGTAAGTTCTGCACCTTTGACACCTAGTAATAGTGGCAGTAGAATTACATCAACATCTAGCTCCAGTAGTAGTAGTAGTAGCAGAAACCACACATGACAGACAAAGCCAGGACAAATATATTAACAGCGGCACAGATGAGGAGGTGGAGGACAGATGGAGCCACTGCTGTGACCGATAAGTAATGTGTGTCAATAATCTGAGGAGGATAGAGTATGACAATGGTAAAAATACATACACAAATCACACCATGCCAGTCTCCCACCACTACCACTACAATACATATCTGCCACACTGTAGGTTGTACTTTATTTTTTTTATTACTTGATATCATCATGAATATGTGCTAGTGTCATTTAAGCAAGAAAGTGCTGTGGGCAAAAACACAAATGCATTCTGAATGCTAACACATTTTTCAAGCCATATTTTGCTGTAGGACTCACAACTTTGACTTTCAGCCACTTATTTCTAAACTTCAGCCCTCGGAAGAAGTAATATTATAGTGGGAAATGTAGTACCTATAGGAAATATAGGCGAAAAATGTGTTAAAATAGGCGACAAATGTGTTAACATAGGTGGAAAATTTGTTAAAATAGGCAAAAAGGAGGACATTTTTGCATAACCAGAAAGGTACAATTTTTGTGGGAAAAGCAAAAAATCGACACGTTGTTCGTGAAAAGTCATTCGAGAAATTTTTCACACTTTTAGCCCACCCCTACTTAGGAGGCCTTGTTCCCTCAGATTCTTCTACTACCTCTTATAGGTTTTGACAGGAAGAAAAATCATCATCGGCAGCAGATTTTGTGCAAACCTGCTCAATCCCCTCTTCTGCCTGGTGGCTACAGGGAAATGGTAAACTATCTCCTTCAATAACATTTTCTGGAGTAGATATGCTCTGAGTGGTAGTGACAGTGGTGGCAGGAAAAATGTTATCCAAATACTGCAATAATTTACATTTGGGCTGCTTACACGTACATTCGTTATAAAAATCCCACGTTGATACTGCCCACAATGTCCAACCAGTAGTGTTACACATGCTAGGTGTCCCCAGGTTTATAGAACTGGCTGTAGCGGAGGTGGTAACTAATCTGACAGTGACACTAGCCATTGTGCAGGTGGTTCTGGGGGGATCATCACGAAACAGCTGACTAGACACAGGTGACGGCTGCTTTGTGGTCTCAGAGGAGGACCTTGACCTTCAATTCCCTTCTTATTTTTAGTTTTTGAAGTTTGAAGAGCGGCTGCTGAGTGTGACTAGTACTACTGAAAGTACTCTTCTTTGCCCGCCTGCTGCTGCTAGCTCTGCTTGAAAGCAACATTACTGTGGTAGTGTTGATGGTTGCTGGGTCACTGCAGCTGGTACCAGGATGAGGAACATCAGGTTGTTCACTAGGACTCAAATCCATGACAGATAGGTAGGTAGTGAACTATAATAGTTTTAAAATGTAAAAACCTGGCCACATGACAACTGTGGGACTGGCTGTATCACTCTGAAAATTATTCAAACAAATTCCTACTATTTTTAATATTTTACACAGGAACAAAGGTGACTCTCCCTTGCGCTGGCAATAAGGTACTAGGCCTGCCTACAGACCTGTGAGACTGGCTGGTGTGTCACTCTGAAAATTATTCAAACAAATTCCTACTATTTTTAATATTTTACACAGGAACAAAGGTGACTCTCCCTTGCGCTGGCAATAAGGTACTAGGCCTGCCTACAGACCTGTGAGACTGGCTGGTGTGTCACTCTGAAAATTATTCAAACAAATTCCTACTATTTTTAATATTTTACACAGGAACAAAGGTGACTCTCCCTTGCGCTGGCAATAAGGTACTAGGCCTGCCTACAGACCTGTGAGACTGGCTGGTGTGTCACTCTGAAAATTATTCACACAAATTCCTAATATTTTTAATATTTGAACAAGACCAAATGACTCTCCCTTGCGGTGGCAATAAGGCACCTTGCCTGCCTACACAACTGTGAGATTAGCTGATGTGTCACTCTGAAAATTATTCAAACAAATCACTAATATTTTTAATATTTTGCACAGAAACAAAGATGACTCTCCCTTGCAGTGACAATAAGGCACTAATGTTGGCCTACACAACAACTGGACACTCTCTATCTCCTTCTTCTCTCTCTGAGCTCCAACAACGCACTAAGAGGAAATGCAGTCTGTCTGGGTGTCTGTGTCATTAGTCCAACCCCCATCATAAAACGAAACCAATTGGAATAGAGACAAAGCGGGAAAGTAAAGCATAAAACAGAGAAGCTAATTGGACTAGAGGCATGGAGGGAAAGTATGGAGGGAAAGTAATCGTGCGCGCAGGTAGTTGCCGAATTTCTGAAATTTTAGACGGCATTCTGAACCAGGGCTGTTTGGATTCGGATCTTTTTTTTACGAATGACCCTTGCCAGTCGGACGGCCCGAATGATGCAGAATGACCCCATATTCGTCAAATTTCGAATGTTGACAAACCGAATCGCACAGTCCTAGAATGGGAAAGGGCCTTCCCCAAACTGTCACAAAGTTGGAAGCATACAATTGTCTAAAATGTCTTTGTATACTGTAGCATTAACATTACCCTTCACTGGAACTAAGGGGCCTAGCCCAAACCCAGAAAAACAGACCATGATCCCTCCTCTTCCAAACATTACAGTAGGAACTATGCTTTCCAGTAGGCAGCGTTCTCCTGGCATCTGCCAATCCCAAATTCATCCATCAAACTGCCAGATAAGGAAGCATTACTAATTACTCCACAAAACTCGTTTCCATTGCTCCAGAGTCCAGTGGTGGTGAGATTTACACCACTCCAGCCGATGCTTAGCATTGAGCATAGTGCTCTTAGGCTTGTGTGCAGCTGCTCTGCCATGGTCTACAGCTTTGTGACTGAGCTGTTGTCACTCCTAGAAACTTGTCATAGCGGCGGCTGCCGAGCCAACCACAACAGTACCTGCTTGACTTCCGTAACATCGGAGGGCAGGCTCTGTCTCTGAGTGGCGGCTGCGAGTGCTCAGCGATGCCCGGCAGCCTACCTCAGCCTCTTCCAGTGGTCCCACGCAGTATTCTGGCGCACGTCCAGGTTGGACACGCATCATATTTTAAGTGACAGGCATCAGTTTTGGGCTCCTCCTCTTCCTGGGAGGTTGGGGTTATAAACCTCCTGGACACCACTCTTAAGTGCCCTTTCGTGGTGTCCAGTGTTGTTGGAAGGTGTAGAGGTGCTTAGGCTGACTATCCGTCCTGGTTCTGACCATTTGGCCCTGTTTATGACTACCCGCTCTGTGTATGACCCTTTCTGGTGCAGAACCTGCGGCTCTGGTAGACTATCCTCTTTGTGTATGACCATTGGCCTGGCTGACTATCCGTATTGGTGCTGACTTGTGGCGCAGTCTGAATACCCGCTCTGTGTATGACCATTGGCCTGGCTGACTATCCGTATTGGTGCTGACTAGTGGCGCAGTCTGTATACCCGCTCTGAGTATGACCCTTGGCCTGGCTGGCTATTCGTACTGAAGCTGACTGTGGACCTGTCTGACGACTCACCTTATTGTACCCAGGATGTCTGCTGCGCACCCAGCATACAAACGCTCCAGTGTATAACTGGTGGGTATCTCGGTGGCTCTGGCAGACTGCCCTTGCTCCTGTTCCATACTGCGGAGTTCAGGTGCGGACCTGTAACGCAGTTTGTCTTTCGTACGTAGTCTGTACAGGTGCGGACCTGTAGCGCAGCATCCTACTTTGTTCCTTGTCTGTACAGGTGCGGACCTGT
Source organism: Rhinophrynus dorsalis (assembly GCA_037306005.1). Taxonomy (NCBI): domain Eukaryota; kingdom Metazoa; phylum Chordata; class Amphibia; order Anura; family Rhinophrynidae; genus Rhinophrynus; species Rhinophrynus dorsalis. Next base: position 98,643,098 of record CM074727.1, read on the forward strand.
AGTGAGGCTCAGGTGCGGACCTGAGTCGGTTCTCTCCTAGTTGCCACTGGGGTTCGATTCATCTCTACTACAGAAGAACATTCCGTCCGGACATCCTTGTATTGTATGGTGTTCTTGCTGTAACATTGTTCGTTACGTGTGTTATCTCAATAAAGATTGTGTTACTGTAAAGGTTTGTTCGACACACAGATACAGTAAGTTTGGATAAAACACAATTTTATTAAACAATAAAGAACACAATAACCCTCACGGGTCCTGTAATATATATACAATATAGTACAGCCACAAGACAGGTTATACAGAGGTAGGCCCACACAGGTCCAGTATATGTAGAAAGTCCAAAGAACAATATACTGACAATATACTGACACAGGTCAGGCAGATCTAGTGTGAGTCCCAGTTTGTCAGTACTGAATGGGTTAATATTGGGCAGAGAAAGTTGACAGACGTTATTAGTGCAAGGCCCTTTAAGAAGCTCGAAGAGAGGTGAGAGCTTTCACTCGAGTAACGCCCAAGATAATGGATACCAGACAATTGTGGACTGCCGTAACAGTAACGGAAACTGAGCAACTTGAGCACTGCCGTAGCAGTAACGGAGACTAGGCAACTTGAACACTGACTTAGCAGTAACGGAGACTGAGCAACTTAACCACTGCCGTAGCAGTAACGGAGACAGAGCCACTTGAGCACTGCTGTAGCAGTAACGGAGACTGAGCAACTTGAGCACTGCCGTGGCAGTAACGGAGACTAAGCAACTGGACACTGCCATAGCATTAACGGAGACTGAGCAATATGAGCACTGCTGTAACAGTAACGGAGACTGAGCAATTTGAGCACTGCCGTAGCAGTTACGGAGACTGAGCAACGTTGCAGTAACAGTAACAGTAACGGAGACTTAAGCAACTGTACACTGCCGTAGCAGAAACGGAGACTGAGCAACTTGAGCAGTGCCGTAGCAGTAACGGAGACTGAGCAATTTGAGAACTGCCGTAGCAGTAACGGAGACTGAGCAACGTGGGCACTGCTGTGGCAGTAACGGAGACTTAAGCAACTGGACACTGCCGTAGCAGTAACGGAGACTGAGCAGCTTGAGTACTGCCGTAGTAGTAACGGAGACTGAGCAGTCTGAGCACTGCTGTAGCAGTAACGGAATCTGGTCAACGTGAGCACTGCCGTAGCAATAACGGAAACTGAGCAACTCGCCCTGAGAGGCACCCAACCTGGAACTGCATGTAAGGCAGACAAATAGGAATGTCGCCTGGGCAACACAGAGGCAACCGAGACCAATCTGCAGAGCTGTCCGGAGACAGCGAGGGACTAGCACTACCCTAACCGGGGACCGGTCAGAGCGTGCAAAATAGGCACGGTCCCACAGCAGCCCAACTGGGCAGGATCCACACAGAGCAGGAACGAGGACAGTCCAAGGCGGTACACGGAGCAGGAATGTCAGCCAATCCAAGTCGGTACATGGAGCAGAAATGTCAGCCAAGCCGGGTCGATACACAGGAGATGAGAAGCAGAATGGTCAGGCAGTCCGGGTCGGTGCACAGGCAGGAAACAAGAAGCAGAGTAGTCAGGCAGGCCGGGTCGATACATTGAGAGCTCACACGGATCAGGAACAAGTGCTGGTACTGGAACACCACGAAAGGGCACCGGAGAAGTGCCAGAAACCAGCATTTAAGGACAAATGCTGGGTGGGACAACAACTGAGCAGCCAATAGTGGAAGCAGGAGTGGACTATTGACAGAATGTCGTCAAATAGCACGGGTACCGTGATAGTTACCTACTGTACTTTTCCAAGTCTCGTTTCTGAGTCCGTGAAAGTATGAAAGGGCCATGTCTATGGACAGTACTGGTAACCCTTCTACCCAAGACCTAGCCAGAATGGAGGTTCAAGAGCAGCGCATTGATAAAATTACGATGGCATTGCAAACCCTGTTAAACCGTACTGCTCATCTGGACCGCCCAGTCTGTCAATCGGTGACCTCCCCAGCTGCTAACATGGCACCGGTAGCACCAGCCAACCCTGATGCAGGCTTGATCAGGGGTTCTTCTTGGCATGCTCCTACTCCTCAGAGTTATGAGGGAGACCCGACGTTGTGTCGCAGGTTCTTAAACCAAGTGGGTATATTTATGGAGATGTTCCCACAGGCATTTCCCAACGATCGCAATAGAGTTGGGTTTCTGATTTCTCTACTCTCTGGCAAGGCCTTAGCCTCGGCCAATCCGCTGTGGGAAACGGACAAACCTATAGTTTACGACTTCCTGGCATTCATGGATTCCTTCCGTAAAGTTTTTGACATGCCCGGTCAGAAGGCATCGGCCTCTAAATACCTCATGACTATACGCCAGGGTACTTGCACTGTGGCCGAGTATGCGATTGAATTCCGTACCCTGGCAGCTGAAGTTGGGTGGAACAATGAGGCTTTAGTGGCGGCATTCTCCCAGGGCCTGTGCGACTTGGTTAAGGAGGAAATTGCTGCCCGCGACATACCCCGAGACTTGGATGAGTTAATTTCATTCACAATCCTGATCGATACCAGGATCAGGGAGAGACCTTCCTTTAGGGAGCGTCTGAGTAGACCTCCATCTCGTCTGGCGCCCAGTTTTACCTACCCACCTGATCCTCCCTCACCTCCCACGCCTCCTGGCCTTGTCTAGGGGGGCAGCGAGCCCATGCAATTGGGGGCGACTCGCCTTTCCGGAGAGGAGAGAGCATTCCGACGGAGGGAGGGCCTTTGTATTGTGGTAAGCCTGGCCATTTGTTAAAATCCTGCCCTGTACGTCCGGGAAACACCTGCACCTAGGATCCTGTCGGGGACAGATCTTAGGTGGCATTTCTCAGTCCCCGGAGGTGGTAAAGGGTAAACCTATCCTTGAGGTTATCCTGTCTTGGGGTAATTACTCCTTAATTGCCGTTGCGTTGCTCAATTCAGGGGCAGCAGGACATTTTGTAGATTCTGACTTCACTGCAACCCTCCCATATAACTCATGAGACACTTCCAGTAACCCTGCATGTTGGAGCCCTGCACTCTGAAACCCTGCAATTCCAGGTTATTCAGTCGCCACACTACGAGATTGTACTAGGGTATCCTTGGCTACAGATGCACAATCCCACAATAGACTGGCAAACTTGTGATATTATCTCATGGGTTCCCAGCTGTGCAAGTTCTTGTCTTACATGTCCTACTAGACTTTTATGTACTTCATCTCCAGGCTTACCAGAGGAGTACAAGTCTTTCCGTGATGTTTTCGATAAAGTCCAAGCCAGTGCGTTGCCTCCTCACAGGTCCTACTATTGCAAAATCAATTTGATACCGGGTACTACTCCTCCTAGGGGCCGTGTTTATCCACTTTCGGTGGAGGAGACGAGAGTCATGGAGGAGTATATAGGTGATGCTCTCACTAGAGGAATTATCCGCAAATCCTCCTCACCGGTGGGCGCCGGTTTCTTTTTTTGTCAAAAAGAAAAATGGGGAACTGTGTCCCTGTATCGATTATCGTGGTCTGAATAAGCTGGTAACCAAAAATGCCTACCCGATACCTCTCATTACCGAACTGTTTGACAGACTCAAGGGGTCCAAGGTGTTTACAAAACTCGATTTAAGGGCTGCATATAACCTAGTTCGTATCAAAAGTGGAGATGAATGGAAGACAGCTTTCAAAACCCGAAGTGGCCACTATGAGTATCTAGTGATGCCCTTCGGGTTGTGCAACGCACCTGCTGTCTTCCAGGAGCTGATTAATGATGTTCTCAGAGACTTGTTGCAAAGTTCAGTTGTTGTATATCTGGACGATATACTCATACATTCACCCTCTTTGGAGGAACATATCACTGATGTGTCTAGAGTTTTATAGCTACTGAGAGAGAATGGACTTTACTGTAAGCTCAAAAAATGCGAGTTTCATAAATCTCAGGTCACCTTCTTGGGCTATGTGATATCTGCTTCGGGGTTTGCTATGGACCCGCAAAAGCTGTCTTCCATCCTACAATGGCCTCGCCCGGTGGGGTTGAAGGCTCTCCAACGCTTTTTGGGCTTTGCTAATTACTATCGTAGGTTCAATAAAAACTTCTCCTCAATAGTAAAACCCCTGACTGATCTCACTTGTAAGGGGTCGGACGCATCCAGTGCGATTGGGGCATTTGAGACTCTGAAGTCTGCCTTTGCTAAAGCTCCGATATTAGTTCATCCCAATCCCGCCTTGCCCTTTACACTGGAGGTTGATGTGTCTGAGACGGGAGTAGGTGCCCTCCTGTCTCAGTGCTCGGCACCTGCTGAGGCACTGCTGCCGTGTGGCTACTTTTCCAAGAAATTATCTAGGGCGGAGAAGTTGTATGAGATTGGTGATAGAGAACTGCTTGCCATCATTTTGGTACTCAAGGAATGGTGTTATCTGCTGGAGGGAACCAGTGCCCCGATCCCGATCCTCACGGATCACAAAAATTTAACTTACTTGTCTGAGGCTAAACGTTTGTCTTCTCGCCAAGCCAGATGGGAATTGTTTCTGTCCAGATTCAACTTCATTGTTTCGTACCTCCCTGGCTCTAAGAACATTCGAGCGGACGCCCTATCCCGCCAACATTGTCCTGACTCTGGGGAGTAGTCTCCTCCTACCCCGATTATTCCTGCCGATCGCATTCTGGCCCACATTCGTACTAGTATTACGTCTCCTCTGGGAGAGGAGATTTTGGCTTCCCAGGTTTCTGCTTGTACCAGTTCAGTTGCGCACCAGACTATTGGAGACCTACCACACTTCCAAAACCGCTGGCCACAATGGGTGTGATCAATTAATTTGGTTGATATCTCAATTATTTTGGTGGCCAAGCATTAGGAAAGATTGCACCGCTTTCGTGGCAGCTTGCCAGACTTGCGCACAAAATAAATCTCCATGCAGTCTACCAATGGGACTCCTTCAACCTATTCCTAATGGGGAGCACCTTGGTCTCATCTGTCCATAGATTTCGTGGTTGACCTCCCTGCTTCCTCGGGTCACAGTGTGATCCTTATGGTAGTGGAAACATTTTCGAAAATGGCGCATTTTGTACCCTTGAAATGGTTACCTTCTGCCCGACAGTTGGTCGAGATTTTTGCTAAAGAGGTCTTCCGGTTACACAGCATTCCTAAGGTGATTATATCCGACCGTGGGAGCCAGTTTGTGTCCCGGTTCTGGAGATGTTTCTGTAACCAATTGTGGATTCAGCTTGCCTTTTCTTCAGCCTATCACCCTCAATCTAATGGGGCAGCCGAAAGGTCTAATCAGGCCCTCAAACAATTCCTTTGTTTCTATATAAACAACCACCATGACAATTGGGCTACTTTGTTACCCTCGGAGGAATTTGCCAGAAATTGTGCCATCAACTCTTCATCTCAGTGTTCTCCGTTTTTGATAAATTACGGGTTCCAGCATTCTGCTCTTCCTGAGAGCTTCGAGGCACAACCTATTCTGGCTCTGGATGAGCATTTACAGGCACTCTGTTCCTCTTGGGAACAAGTACAGCATACCCTACATGGTTCGATGCAACGACACAAACTGCAGGCTGACCGTAGGTGACTACCTGCACCCACCTTTCAGGTTGGAGATAGGGTATGGCTGTCATCCTGGAATCTTAACCTCCAGGTCCCACGTAGAAAACTGGCCCCCTGTTTTGTTGGTCCCTTTCAAATCATTAGGAGGGTCTACCCGGTGGCCTACGCTCTGCAGCTTCCTGCTACGATGCGCATTCATAATGTGTTTCATGTGTCTTTACTAAAACCATTCACCTGTAACCGGTTTACTTCCACCCCCGTTCTCCCAGCCCCCATTCGGGTGGGGGATCATGAAGAATATGAGGTACAAAACTTCCTGGATTCCAGGAGGGTCAGGGGGAATTTGCAGTATTTGGTGCACTGAAGAGGTTATGGCCCGGAAGAATGCTCTTGGGTCTCTTCCAAAGATGTGCACTCCTCCAAGTTGATCCGTAGATTTCATTCCCGCTTTCCGGACAAACCTCACCCCGAGCTGCGGAGGAGGGGTCTTTAAGGGGGAGGTACTGTCATAGTGATGGCTGCCGAGCTAACCGCAACATTACCTGCTTGGCTACCTCAGCATCGGAGGGCAGGCTCTGTCTCTGAGTGGTGGCTGCGAGTCCTCAGTGATGCCCAGCAGCCGACCTCAGCCTTTTCCGGTGGTCCCACTCTGTTCTCTGGCGCACGTCCAGGTTGGACGCACGTCATATTTAAAGTGACAGGCATCAGTTTTGTGCTCCTCCTCTTCCTGGGAGGTTGGGGTTATAAACCTCCTGGACATCACTCTCAAGTGCCCTTTCATGGTGTCCAGTGTTGTTGGAAGGTGTAGAGGTGCTTAGGCTGACTATCCGTCCTGGTTCTGACCATTTGGCTCTGTTTATGACTATCCGCTCTGTGTATGACCCCGGCTTGTCTGAGTACCTTTCTGGTGCAGAACCTGCGGCTCTGGTAGACTATCCTCTTTGTGTATGACCTTTGGCCTGGCTGACTATCCGTACTGGTACTGACTTGTGGCGCAGTCTGAATACCCGCTCTGTGTATGACCATTGGCCTGGCTGACTATCCGTATTGGTGCTGACTAGTCGCGCAGTCTGTATACCCGCTCTGTGTATGACCTTTGGCCTGGCTGGCTATTCATACTGGAGCGACAGTGGGCCTGTCTGACGACTCACCTTGTTGTACCCAGGTTGTCCGCTGCGCTCCCAGCATACAAACGCTCCAGTGTATAACTGGTGGGTATCTCGGTGCCTCTGGCAGACTTCCCTTGTTCCTGTTCCATACTGCGGTGTTCAGGTGCGGACCTGTAGCGCAGTTTGTCTTTCGTACGTAGTCTGTACAGGTTCAGACCTGTAGCGCAGCATCCTACTTTGTATTATTTTCTTATCTTCTACCTGGCCTTACTTCTGCAGAAGGGTGGTGCTCCCTAAGTTTTGTCTGTTCTATTACTTATAGACTTTCCTTGCCTAAGCAGCTACACTCCTCTCTGGTGACCTCCTCTTGTCAACCTTATCCTGTGACCACTACCTTAGCTGTCTGTCTGCTTTCAGTCAGCATTCACTAGCTGTCTCCTCCAACATCTGCACTTCTACTTTTTTTGCAGTAACTGCCTACAGTGTCTGTGAGCTGTTACAGTCTTTGGTGATACTCCTGCTCTGCTTGTGAGCTATTCATCTTGCAGCTGTCTGCCAGCAGTCTTGAGTATTTGCCAACTCCAGCTACCAACTGTTTCCATTGTGCAGCTGTTTACCAACAATCTTGGATAAGCTGTTTTCTTTCATTCAGCCATCTGACTGTAGTATAGTAGTTGCCTGTAATTAGCTACTTTTTGCAGTGTCTCTGAGCTATCAGTGATCTCTTATTTTAACAGACTGTCCGTCACCAACTTTTTTCCTTAGAGAGACAGTTGCTTAGTTTGAGCTCCTCCCTGAGGATTATTTTTTCATCCACTAGCATCTCTCATTTCAGGTATATCTGCATATTAGGGTCCACCGGTTATTTTGGTCCAGTACCTTCAAGGTTTAGCATCTGCAAGAGTGTTTATCCAGGTCACGGCTCCGGCTCAACTGGACTCAGACATCTGGCTTTGCAGCCAGCATCTTTAAACCAGCTTCGGCTGCAGCACAAAGACTCTTGTTGCTCCTGTGTATTTGAGCTATGCACACTAACCTTCTGTTACAGCTTACCTTGCTTTCAGCATCATCTACAGGCGCGAGGCGTCAAGCATGCAGCAGGCCTCTGTTTTATGTGTTTGCTTCCTGTAGTCTCCTCCTACCTACTTCCTCCCTCTGAGATGCTCCTCCTACTTCCTGTGGGGGGTTTAAAAGGCAGACTGAGTCCTGACTCAGATGCCCTTGCATTGTTGTTCATAGCAGTTCTGTTACCTTGAGCTCCGTGTATGACCTGGCTAGTCTTCCATCCATTCTAGTGCTGACCTGTGGCTCTGTCTGACTATTCTTTTGCCTAACCCCTAATAGTGGACATCCAATCTCGTGCAGACTTGTGGCTCTGGCTGACTACCTGAACTGTGTATGACCCGGCTTGTCTGACTACCCCCTCTGGTGCTGACTTGTGGCTCTGTCTGACTATTCTTTCATCTTTTCTCCTGGTAATCAGACACCCAATCTAGTCCGGGCCTGGGTCTCTGGTAGACTAAGCTCTGATACTGACTGCAGGCGTGAGTCAGTTCACTCCATACTGACTGCAGGCGTGAGTCAGTTCGCTCCATACTGACTGCAGGAATGAGTCAGTTCGCTCCATGCTGACTGCAGGCGTGAGGCAGAATTCTCTCCCTACTGTCTGCAGGTGGGAGTCGGTATGCTCGTTACGTCGGATCAAGAGCCTAAGTTCCGGTTCCTGCTCCTGCTCCTGGTTCCTGTTGAGACTATCAGTGGCTAAGGCCTAGTCTCCAGCAGTGTGGTCTAGCGTTGCAGCCTATTATTCCTGGCTGGTAACCCTCTGCTTGTTCCTGTGTGTGTGTATATATATATATATATATATATATATATAGTTATTACTATCATTTGGTTAATAAATTGCATTAACTGTACCGTACTGACTCCTGTACTTCTCTGGGTATCCGTGACACCTTCACCTCCAAACTTCTGCCTTGAGAGGTACTAGATTTACACCAAGACTGTTATATTCTACTTTTTCTAGGAAAACATCTGGTACAGTTTCAGCCTCTGGCACTGCATCCAGTTGTTGGTCTTCATCCTTGAGTTTTTTGGTGTTGTACCAATTTCAAGCTTAATGAGAACTTTTGGCTCCTATGTGTGCCAATCTTTCATTTTGCTTTCTTTAGTCCTTGATTTTCTTCGAGCGTCCTTTTGATGAGCTCCAAATGTAACTAACATGGTTCCTCTTTTATATGCTTCCTTAAGGTCTTGCAAATATTTACATATTCTAACATTTTTCTAATACTACTGTCTTTGATTTTTTTATCATGGCAACTCTTTTTTTGATATTCTAGTTGTTTTTTCTTGTTTCAAGGTGTAAGCAAATAGGCAATGCCTAGGATAGCCTCAATAACTTTGTCAGTGTGGTATGAAATCTGTGTGTCTGGAAGTTCTTGTGTTCATTGGAAAGTGTTAATTCAAAATTCTTATTATTTTTCAATAGCTGGCTTATGTCAGTCTTCACATCTGTTGATTTAATAATTTTCTTTCAATCTCTCTTGCAGTCAGTTTTGATTGATACTCTCACTAGCTGATGGTCACTCCCAATATTAAAACAGTTTTAGACTGAGCAGTCAGAGAATATTGAATCTGCATAGTAAAGGGAGTAACAACAAGAAAAAGGGAGAGAGGAAAGAAGAAGCACTCTAAGTGTAGTATATTTATTAGTAACAGGAAAAATACACAATAAACCAAACTCCCCTTCTCCCATTGCACTTACTAAATGCCCCTCTTGGGCTAAAAGGGTCTCAGGGGTCCCAACCCCTTACTGCCACGATACTGCAACCTCCGAAGGTTCTTTCACTTGTGCTGAGATCAATGCTCTGCCGGCAATGTAATCCAATCTCACATGCAACACTTTGTCAATACATGTTCCAATAGTCCTTATCCTCCAAGTAGTGAGTTGATAATAAAGCCGTACAGATGCGGCAAATACAATGCTCCTAATACCATTGCTGCTGAGGAGATGATGTAAAATTTCTAACAAATATTGGGACATGTGGAGCTATCTGAACGCTAAGCTAGTTCAGAGTGCTCAGCTACACTTCATTCATATGTAACTGTACCATTGGACTTTTTCATTTAATTTGATCCAATTTCATTTACTGATTTAAAGGGATAGTAATACTTCGTTTTATCTTTATTTTATTTTTTAGGCATTACAAAAACAAAGAACGATATAAGCCTCATCTCTCAAACCTTTATGTTTTGAGAGATATTCACAAGCAAAGTTTCCCCTCCCGCCCCTTTTACCTAGTGTAAGCCATCTCTTCTCAGATGTGGAATGCAGTCCATAGACCAGACAGATAACAGCAGGGGACAATCTTCTTCCTATGAGAACAATGAAAGCCCTTCCCCCCTTGACAAGTTTTTCAGGTTTTTCCCTTTTCTTAATTGAAGATTGTCCCTCTCTGCAGTCTACCTGGACACCTCCCTTCTATTCTGGCTGAGCAGTGTTACATCAGTAAAAGGGGCGGGAGGGGGATTACTCTTGAACTACAACTCTGACAGAATTGAAATAACACTCTCCAAAGTCCAAATACTATGATGATTAATTAGAGCTGCTTTTATTATGAAACATTACTATCCCTTTAATATTCATTATCATTACTGACTATTAACCATATTGACTGCTATTAGACCTTACTATATGGACACTGATTGTAGCCTTTTTTTGGCAGATATACTTATTTTAATATTACTTTGAAACTCTGTAGTTATTTATGCATTTGGGTGTCTATTATATCTCCATTTCTGACTAGTAGTAGCACAGAATCTGGTGTATCTTTACAGTCAGAGAATATTGTTTATCTGCAAGTATGAAGTCAGTTTCACTTGTATTGCCATTAGGCCATTACCATGTGACTTTTTCCTGTAGAATGAATTTATGAAGTACAAATGTTGTTCTTCTACAGCTTTTATCAGTTGGTTTCCTCTGTCATCTCTTCTTCCAGCTCTGTATGGTCTGAAACATTCAATTTCTATACTTGTCTCTTGCATCTTCATTGAAATGCCGTGACAGTATGTTAGCGCTATAAGTACAGACGGTAGAGGGAACCCACCGGTTCAGAGTATTTTGGCTAGGAGAGAGATGCAGGATCAATGTATTGATCAATTATCTTTGGCCATGCATACCCTCCTAAACAGTACTGCACACCTTGACTGTTCTGATCGTCAACCAGTAGCCTCCTCTGATCCTACTCCAGCACCGGTTGTTCCTGCTGCTCATGAAGTCAATGTGGCCAGAGGGTTATCTAGTTTGGCTCCGCTCCCTCAGCGCTATGAAGGTGACCCAGTGCTGTATCGTGGGTTCCTCAACCAATTGGGCATAGTCCACAAGATGGTGCCACAAGCCTTTCGATATTCCGGGCCATGCGGCTTCCGCTGCCAAACACCTTATGACCATCCACCAGGGAGCACGAACAGTGGCAAAGTACGCAATCGAATTCCGGACTATGGTGGCGGAGGTGGGTTGGAACAATGAGGCACTTGTAGCCGCCTTTTCCCAAGGGTTGAGTGATACAATAAAGGATGAGATTGCAGCCCATGAGCTGCCCAGTGACCTGGGCGAATTAATTACATTTACTATCCTGATTGATACCAGGATCATGGAGAGACCATCTTTCAGGGAGCCCCTGCATAGGCCTCCGTCTAGACTAGCACCTAACTTTGCACACCCACCCATTCCTCCCTCACCTCCCATGCCTCCTGGTTCTGACTCGGTTGGTGGTGAACCTATGTAGCTGGGTTTCACTTGCTTCACGGTGGAGGAGAGGGCTTTCCGGCAAAGGGAGGACCTTTGTCTGTATTGATGTAAACCTGGGCACATATTGCGGACCGGTCCCGTACAGCCGGGAAATGCTCGCACCTAGGGTCCTGTCGGGGACAAACCCTAGGTGGAATTTCCCAGTCCCTGGAGGTTGTACAGGGTAAATCTATTCTTCAGGTTATTCTTTCTTAGGCCAATTTATCGGTGGTAGCTCCAGCCTTGTTAGTATCACGGTGCCCGTGATTTGTGCTTTCCAAAGTCTATCACCTACAAGGGGCTCCCACTGGCTGTCTACTGTCAGCCCGCCTCACATTGCCTTTTTAAACTCAGTCCAGGCAACCTTTGGTTGCCCTTTCGTGGTGTCTCTGACAGCATCTTACCTGTCTGCTATGCCGATTGGGCCTGAGTTCCAGAGTTCCAGTGTTCCAGAGTTCCAGAGTTCCTGAGTACCTGAGTCTACCTGTTCCTGTGTTCCTGCCTGCTTGTCGTTCCAGCCCGGTTCCAGTTGTTCTCTGTGGTTGCTGATGTTCTGGTTGCCTGTCGGCTCAGCGGTGCTCGTTCCGGTTGATCCTCTGCCTGGTCTCAGTGGTTTCGTGTCTTCAGTCTCTGAGGCGACATTGCTCTCCTTTCGCTCCGGCGATATTACTACTGTCGGTTCCAGCGTGCGGACGCTGGTTTACTCCACCAAGCCTTGCGGCTCATTGCTGTGTTGGTCTCAGCGTGCGGACGCTGGTTTACTCCATCAAGCCTTGCGGCTCATTACTGTGCTGGTCCCAGCGTGCGGACACTGGTTTGCTCCATCAAGCCTTGCGGCTCATTGCTGTGTTGGTCCCAGCGTGCGGACGCTGGTTTACTCCATTAAACCTGGTGGCTCATTTCTACTGTTGGTTCCAGTGTGCGGACGCTGGTTTACTCCATTAAACCTGGTGGCGCATTCGACTGTTGGTTCCAGCGTGCGGACACTGGTTTACTCCATTAAATCTTGTGGCTCATTCTACTGTTGGTGCTAGCGTGCGGACAATGGTTTACTCCATTAAACTTGGTGGCATTACTATTGTTGGTTCCAGCGTGCGGACGCTGGTTTACTCCATTAAGCCTTGTGGCTCATAACTACTGTTGGTTCCAGCGTGTGGACGCCGGTTTACTCCATTAAGCCTTGTGGCTCATAGCTACTGTTGGTTCCAGTGTGCGGACGCTGGTTTACTTCATTAAGCCTGGTGGTTCATTATTGATGTTGGTCCCAGCGTGCGGACGCTGGTTTACTCCATTAAGCCTTGCGGCTCACATTATTGTCAGTTGGTCCCAGCGTACGCTGGTTTACTGCCTGACTGCAGTCAGCTACTTGGAGGTCCCGAGTTGCTGTCCAGTCCTAATAGCAGTTATTCCTGTAGTTTTCTGGCATGAGACTTCTGCTTGAGTGAGATCACTTGACCAAGTCCCTATTATATCCATCCTACTGTCATTGTCTTCTGACAGTCAGTTGGTCTCAGTAGTGTCTCCTCTCTTGGGCTGCTCTGCCCGGTATTGGTAAGGCCGGTAGAACCTATTCACGTTGCCATCCTTGGTTGCCTTACCCGGTTTTGGCAGGGCCGGTCGAGCCTACTCCTAGTATTCCCTCAGGCTGCCTTACCCGGTATTGGCAAGGCCGGTAGAGCCTGCTACTGCTATTTCGTCTGAGCCGCCTGGGTTGCCTTGCCCGGTATTATTGGCAAGGCCGGTAGAACCTATTTCTATGGTCATTTGCTTATATGTATTGTTTGTATGTGTATGAAAACCCTATGGGATTGCCTTTACTTTTCAATAAAGTTATGTTTTTACCTAAACCTTCTGTCTGAGAGTCTTAACAAACCGTGACAGTTAGGCTCGGGTTCTGCCGGCTATTTTATTGATGCTGAGTTTACGGCCAAACACTCCATTCCAATGCAACTCCGCTCTTCTCCGTTGGTTATTGAGGCCATATGTGGAAGGCCCCTACAACCCTTGCACGTTACTCATGAGACTCTTCCCTTGGCTCTGATGGTAGGGGCACTTCATAAGGAAACTCTGCAGTTTCAGATGATCAGTTCTCCACATTATGGCATTGTCCTTGGGTTCCCTTGGTTGCAGGCGCATAACCCTAGGATTGACTGGCGTACTTGTGACAACTTGTCCTGGGCTTCCCAGTGCACTGATTCCTACCTCCTGCGCCTCACGAGAGTGCTGTGTACTTCTTCCTCGGTCCTGCCTGAGGAGTACTTGCCTTTAACAAGGTACAGTCCAGTATGTTACTTCCTCACAGGCCTTACGGCTGTACTATTGACCTGATTGTCACGGTTTATTACGACTCTCAGAAGTAAGGTTAGGTAAAAACACAACTTTATTGAAAAGTTTAAAGCAAATCCCATAGGAGTTCATACACATACATACAATACATAAAATGGCAAATAGAAATAGCAATATAGAATCAGGCTCTACCGGCCCTGCCAATATACCGGGTAGGGCAGCCTGGGCAAGCAATAGAAAGGTGGCTCCACCGCCCTGCCAATATACCAGGCAAGGCAGCCAAATGATAGTCAGGCGTGTACAGGCTCTACCGGCCCTGCCAATAATTCGGACAAGGCAGCCTAACGATAGTCAGGAGTGTACAGGCTCTACCGGCCCTGCCAATATACCGGGCAAGGCAGCCTAACGATAGTCAGGACTATACTGGCTCTACCGGCCCTGCCAATATACCGGGCAAGGCAGCCTAACAGATACCAGCTGAAACAGACTCCACCGGCCCTGCCAATATACCGGGCAGGGCAGCCTGAAGGAACACTGAGAGGCTAGGTTCTACCGGCCCTGCCAATACCGGGTAAGGCAACCTTAAGATGGAATGTATAAAAGGTTCTACCGGCCTACCAATATACTGGGCAGGGCAACCCAAGGAGGTGGAGTCAACCGGAGTGGCCACAATAACTGTCAGATGAAAAGGACAGTCAAGATGTAAAGTAAGTGCGTAGCCCAAATACACCAGTAATTATGAAACCCAATACCTGGGGATAGATGGAGTAAAGGCTGTCTAGGACTGGACAGCACACTGAGGACCAACAGTATAACTGAGTAGTAAGCCACGAGGGCCAGAAGCGAACCAGCGTCTGCACGCTGGGAGCCAACAGATCTTAATGTGTAATACTGTGAGGCAATGGAGAGAACCAGTGCCCGCGCGCTGGGAACCAACAAACAGTATGATGTAGCCGCAAGGCTTAAGAGCAAACCAGCGTCCGCACACTGGGAGCCAACGAATCTCAATGTGATATGCTGTAATGCCCAGGAGCGAACTAGCGCCCGCATGCTGGGAACCAACAACTTGTCTAATGGCCGCAAGGCTTGGAAGCGAACCAGCGTTCGCACGCTGGGAGCCAACTGAGGTCAAAGAGTAATGCCGTGAGGCAATGGAGCGAACCAGCGCCCACGCACTGGGAACCAACACCCTTGAATAATACCCGCTAGGCTTGGGAGTGAACCAGCGTCCACACACTGGGAGCCAACAGAGGTCAATGTGTAATGCCGTGAGCAATCGAGCGAACCAGCGCCCGCGCGCTGGGAACCAACACCCTTGTATAATAGCCGCTAGGCTTGGGAGCAAACTAGCGTCCGCACGCTGGGAGCCAACAGAGGTCAACGTGTAATGCCGTGAGGCAATGGAGTGAACCAGCGCCCACGCGCTGGGAACCAACTGACTGGAATGTCGCCAAGCGACTGAGGAACAATGTCGCCACTGCTGTAGGAACCAGGCTCAGGAAGTGACAGGAACCAGCCGGGACGTCAACCGGATCAGGAACAATAACGGAGACCAGAAGCAGGAAACAGCAACTCAACCAGAACAGGACTGGAACTGACACAGCAGACAGCAGCACTGAAACAGCACAAACTCAGGAACACAGGTACTCAGGAACATAGCCGAGAGGCCAATGAAGCTTCTGTAGCATGGTGGTAATGGAAGAGTCAGAGACACCACGAAAGGGAAACTAAAGAGTGCCCAAGCTAAGTTTAAATAGGCAATATGAGGAGGGTTAAAGGCAAGCAGCCAATGGGAGCCCCCTATAGGTGATAGACACAGTAAAGCAGCAATCACGGGCACCGTGATAGTACCCCCCTTTCAAAGACCCCCTCTCCTAGAATAGGGTCTGGGTTTCTGAGGGTATTTGGCATGAAAGATCTGATGTAATTTGGGTGCATGAAGGTCCTTACTATCCACCCAAGATCGATCTTCAGGACCATAACCTTTCTAATGAACCAAATACTGTACCCCTCCTCTAAGTCTGCGGGAATCAGTGATACTCTGTACTTCATACTCCTCCTGACCTTCAACCTCGATAGGCCCTGGCACCACAGGGTTGATAGTATAATGGTTGCATACGAGAGGTTTCAAGAGAGATACATGGAACACGTTATGAATGCGCATGGACGCAGGTATGTCCAAAGCATAGGAAACCAGATTAATCTTGCGAATAATTCTATAAGGGCCAATGAACCTAGGAGCTAACTTACTGGATGGCAATTCAAGCTTCAGGTTCCTGGAAGAAAGCCACACTCTGTCCCCAACACGAAAGGAGAGCGCTGGAAGCCTTCTGCAATTAGCATGGCGCTTATGGCGCTGAAATGACTGACCAAGTGCCCTCTGAACTTGTGCCCATGTGGAACGGAGTTGCTCAATATGCTCATCCAGAGCTGGAATCTGCTGCGTCTGAAAGGAATCCGGGAGCAGACAGGGCTGAAAGCCGTAATTAATCAGAAACGGAGAGTTCCCGGATGAGGAGTTGACCGCACAGTTCCTGGCGAACTCTGCCCAAGGCAACAAGTCGACCCAATTGTCATGATGGTCAGTAACGAAACAGCGCAGGAACTGTTCCAACCCTTGGTTGGCACGCTCAGCAGCTCCGTTAGTCTGGGGATGGTAAGCAGAGGAAAAGGATAGTTGTATGCCCATTTGTTCGCAAAATGTCCTCCAGAACCTGGACACAAACTGGCTCCCCTTGTCGGACACCAGTACTCTAGGAACTCCATGCAACCGAAATACCTCCTTGGCAAACACCATTGCCAATTCTTTAGCCGAGGGAAGGCCACGGACGGGCACAAAATGAGCCATATTAGAAAACCTGTCCACCACCATTAGTATAAAGGAATACCCTCTAGACACGGGCAATTCTCCCATAAAATCAATAGAAACATGAGACCAAGGACGTTCACCATTAGGTACCAGCTGAAGCAAGCCCACAGGGAGGTGTCTAGGGGTTTTTGCACGGGCACAGGTGGCACAGGCATTAGTAAAATCGGCACAATCTGCTCTCACAGAAGGCCACCAAAATATCTGAGAAAGGGACCATAACAATTGGTCTCTGCCAATGTGTCCTGCGGCTTTAGAAGAATGGTTAGTTTCAAGTAAGCGAGTACGAAATGGTTCAGTGACATAACACTTACCCACGGGGGTATCATGGGGCGCTGAGGCCTGAGAGGCCAAAATCTCTTCCCCTAGTGGTGAAGTGATACTAGTACGTATAGTAGCCAATATTCGATCGGGTTGAATGATAGGTGCTAGTGCCTCCTCTCTGTCAATTTCGGCCTCAAATTGTCCTGATAGTGCTTCAGCCCTAACATTCTTAGATCCCGGCAAGTAGGATACAATGAAATTGAATCGGGACAGGAATAATTCCCATCTGGCCTGGCGAGAGGACAATCTCTTGGCCTCAGAGAGGTAGGTCAGATTTTTATGATCAGTCAGGATCAAAACAGGATTCTTTGTGCCTTCAAGTAAATGACGCCATTCCTTAAGAGCGAGGATAATGGTCAATAATTCTCTGTCCCCTATTTCATAATGGCTTTGCGCTCCACTCAGTTTTTTGGAAAAAAACCCACAGGGTCTAAGTGTAACACCCTTAATAGGACGTTGAGAAAGCACTGCCCCAACCCCAATATCCGAGGCGTCGACCTCCAAGGTGAACGGGAGTGATGGGTTGGGGTGGGATAACACAGGAGCATTAACAAAAGCCAATTTCAGTTTTTCAAAGGCCTCCTCTGCAGCCACTGGCCAAAGGGATGGATTAGCGCCCATGTGTGTAAGGTCAGACAATGGTTTAACGATGGAAGAGAAATTCTTAATAAACTTCCTATAATAGTTAGCAAAGCCCAAAAATCGCTGAATAGCTTTGAGACTCTTAGGTCGAGGCCATTGTAAGACAGCAGTTAACTTTTCTTTGTCCATGGCAATGCCTTCTTTGCCAATAATGAAACCCAAGAATGGCACACTGGTTCTGTGAAACTCACATTTCTCTAATTTACAGTATAATTTGTTTTTGCGTAACCGTAGCAATACTTCGGACACTTCTTTGATGTGTTGTGACAAGTCTTTAGAGTGAATAAGTATGTCGTCAAGGTAAACCACGATACATGACTGTAACATATCTCTGAGAATAACAATGATCAATTCCTGAAATACTGCTGGTGCATTACACAGACCAAATGGCATGACTAGATATTCATAGTGCCCAGATCTTGTATTAAAGGCAGTTTTCCACTCATCGCCGGCTCTGATACGAATCAAGTTGTATGCAGCCCGTAGGTCCAATTTGGTGAAAATCGAGGAGCCTTTGAGTCTGTCAAAAAGCTCAGTGATGAGTGGTATCGGATAAGTGTTCTTAGCCATAAGCTTATTTAACCCACGGTAGTCAATGCATGGTCTCAGTTCGCCATTTTTCTTTTTTACAAAAAAGAACCCGGCCCCAGCCGGAGAGGTAGATTTCCTTATGATCCCTCTTTTAAGGGCGTCAGAAATATATTCTTCCATAGCTTGGTTTTCCTCACAAGACTATAGATAAGTGCGACCCCTAGGA
The DNA here is from genome assembly GCA_037306005.1 of Rhinophrynus dorsalis. Classification (NCBI taxonomy): domain Eukaryota; kingdom Metazoa; phylum Chordata; class Amphibia; order Anura; family Rhinophrynidae; genus Rhinophrynus; species Rhinophrynus dorsalis. Next base: position 98,661,399 of record CM074727.1, read on the forward strand.
GGCACCACTCCAGGAGGTAACTCAATGCTACAGTCATATGGTCTGTGCTGAGGTAAGGTGCCAGCCTGTCCCTTACTAAAAACATCACCAAACTGTTGGTATTCATCTGGTAGTGAAGGGGAGGTGCACAAGACCTTAACTGGGTGGGTAACGCACTGTTCCAAACAATATTGAGACGAAGCGGAGATTTTGCACTTTCGCCAATCAAACTGCGGATTATGCAACTGTAACCAAGGAAATCCCAATATTACGGCATGCTGAGGAGAGTTAATGAGTTGGAACTGCTGCTCTTCTTTATGGAGAGCCCCAATAGTCATGGATATTGGCATAGTTTCGAAGGTTACATGAGCAGGTTCCAAAGGTCTGCCATCAATTGCTTCAATGGCAAGCAGGGTTTCTCTTTCAATGCGTGGGATCCCATGCAATTCAGCAAAGGTATTATCCATAAAATACCCGGCTGCACCAGAATCAACCAGGGCCAAAACCTCCACAGAGCGTTCTGCCAAAGACAATACCACCTGTAAGGTAGGTTTCAGTGTGCCCAACACTGGGGACGACTGAACACCACCTAGGGCCTGTCCCCCAAGGTACCCTAGGTGTGTTCGTTTCCCGGACGTACCGGACAAGATCTTAGCAAATGCCCATTCTTACCGCAATATAGACACAACCCTAGTCTCCTGCGGTATAATCTCTCCTCCTTGGTTAACCTAGTGAAGCCTACTTGCATCGGTTCACCTGGTTCCCGCAAAGTTTCACTAGGCTTAGCTGCCATGGGAGGGATGGGTGGGCAAAATGTACTGCTAGCCGCACCATTTTTAGACCGTATCCTACGACCTCTAGCAGATAGTCTCTCACGTATCCTGGAGTCAATTAGTATGACATACTCAATATAATCATCTAACTCGATAGGCAATTCTTTTGCTGCAATCTCATCTTTAATCTGGTCACTCAGGCCCTGAGCAAAGGCTGCCAACAATGCCTCATTATTCCACCCTACCTCTGCTGCCAAGGTGCGAAATTCAATGGCATAGTCGCCCACCGTACGCCTGCCCTGTTGTATTTCCATAAGACGTTTAGCAGCAGAGGTGGTTCTACCAGGAGGCTCAAACACTCTCCGAAAAGATTGCACAAATTCTCTGAAACTCTTAGTGCAGGGTTTAGCATTCTCCCACAATGGATTAGTCCAAGCCAATGCTCTGCCAGTCAGCAAGGATATCATAAACCCAATCTTGCTACGATCGTTGGGAAACACATGTGCCGTCAATTCCATAAATATTTCAAGTTGGTTGATGAACCCTCTACAAAGATTAGGGTCACCGTCATAACGGAATGGCAAGGGTGCAGGAGCAGTTAACCCTTTGACTGCGGCCCCTGAGGGCATTGTATCACTCTCCGGTGTTTGACTTGGCAAGATCACCGGGCTAGACCCAGACTTGTCAGCAAGCACAGTGTGTTCAAGAAAAGTTTGGATTGCAACCGCCAACTGATCCAAACGTTGGTCATGCATATCCATCCTCCAATGGATATTCTGTGTATTACCCTCACTCTTATTGTCTGAGGTCATGGCCCTTTCGTACTGTCACGGATTATTACGACTCTCAGACGTAAGGTTAGGTAAAAACACAACTTTATTGAAAAGTTTAAAGCAAATCCCATAGGATTTCATACACGTACATAAAATACATAAAATGGCAAATAGAAATGGCAATATAGAATCAGGCTCTACCGGCCCTGCCAATATACCGGGCAGGGGAGCCTGGGAAAGCAATAGACAGGTGGCTCCACCGGCTCTGCCAATATACCAGGCAAGGCAGCCAAATGATAGTCAGGAGTGTACAGGCTCTACCAGCCCTGCCAATAATTCGGGCAAGGCAGCCTAACGATAGTCAGGAGTGTACAGGCTCTACCAGCCCTGCCAATATACCGGGCAAGGCAGCCTAACGATAGTCAGGACTATACTGGCTCTACCGGCCCTGCCAATATACTGGGCAAGGCAGCCTAACGGATACCAGCTGAAACAGACTCTACCGGCCCTGCCAATATACCGGGCAGGGCAGCCTGAAGGAACACTGAGAGGCTAGGTTCTACCGGCCCTGCCAATACCGGGTAAGGCAACCTTAAGATGGAATGTATAAAAGGTTCTACCGGCCTACCAATATACCGGGCAGGGCAACCCAAGGAGGTGGAGTCAACCGGAGTGGCCACAAGAACTGTCAGATGAAAAGGACAGTCAAGATGTAAAGTAAGTGCGTAGCCCACATACACCTGTAATTATGAAACCTAATACCTGGGGATAGATGGAGTAAAGGCTGTCTAGGACTGGACAGCACACTGAGGACCAACAGTATAACTGAGTAGTAAGCCACGAGGGCCAGGAGCGAACCAGCGCCCGCACACTGGGAACCAACAAACAGTATGATGTAGCTGCAAGGCTTAAGAGCGAACCAGCGTCCGCACGCTGGGAGCCAACGAATCTCAATGTGATATGCTGTAATGCCAAAGAGAGAACCAGTGCCCGCACACTGGGAACCAACACCCTTGTATAATAGCCGCTAGGCTTGGGAGCAAACCAGCGTCCACATGCTGGGAGCCAACAGAGGTCAATGTGTAATGCCGTGAGGCAATTGAGCGAACCAGCGCCCGCGCGCTGGGAACCAACACCCTTGTAAAATAGCCGCTAGGCTTGGGAGCGAACCAGCGTCCGCACGCTGGGAGCCAACAGAAGTCAACGTGTAATGCCGTGAGGCAATGGAGCGAACCAGCGCCCACACCCAGGGAACCAACTGACTGGAATGTCGCCAAGCGACCGAGGAACAATGTCGCCACCGCTGTAGGAACCAGGCTCAGGAAGTGACAGGAATCAGCCGGGACGTCAACCGGATCAGGAACGATAACCAGAAGCAGGAAACAGCAACTCAACCGGAACAGGACTGGAACTGACACAGCAGACAGCAGCACTGGAACTGCACGAACTCAGGAACTCACGAACGCAGGTACTCAGGAACACAGCCGAGAGGCCAATGAAGCTTCTGTAGCATGGTGGTAATGGAAGAGTCAGAGACACCACGAAAGGGCAACTAAAGGGTGCCCAAGCTAAGTTTAAATAGGCAATATGAGGCGGGCTTAAGTCAAGCAGCCAATGGGAGCCCCCTATAGGTGATAGACACAGTAAAGCAGCAATCACGGGCACCGTGATACTGATTCCTGGTGCAATGACTGCCAGGGGCTGTATATACCCTCCGTCCATAGACGAGAATAAGGCCATGGAGTATTTGTCTGATGCCTTGTCCAGAGGTATTATCCGTAAGTCTATCTCACCGGCCAGTGCTGGTATCTTTTTTGTCAAAAAGAAGGAGAGGGAGTTATGTCTTTGTATTGACTTCAGAGGGCTGAATAAATTGATGGTTAAGAATGCCTACCACATTCCTTTGATTACTGAATTGTTCTATTGACTGAAAGGTTCAAAGGTTTTTACCAAGCTCCATCTGAGGGCTGCTTACAATCTCATTAGAATCAAAGAAGGCCACGAGTGGAAGACGTCATTTAATACCTGGAGCAGGCACTATTTGGTCATGCCATTGTAACGGTTTGTTTGACACACAGACACAGTAGGTTTGGATAAAACACAATTTTATTAAACAATAAAGAATACAATAACCTTCACAGGTCCTTTAATATATGCATACTATAGTACATCCACTAGACAGGCTTTACAGAGGTAAGCCCACACAGGTCCCATATAAATAGAGAGTCCGTAGAACAATATACTGACACAGGTCAGGCAGATCTGTGAGTCCCAGTTTATCAGTACTGCATGGGTTAATATTAGGCAGAGAATGTTGACAGGCCCTAATAGTGCAAGGCCTTTTAAGAAGCTCAAACAGAGGTAAGAGCTTTAATTCGAGTAACGCCCAAGATAATGGATACCAGACAATTGTGGACTGCCGTAACAGTAATGGAGACTGAGTAGCTTGAGCACTGCCGTAGAAGTAACGGACACTAAGCAACTTTAACACTGCCGTAGCAGTAACGGAGACCAAGCAACTTGAGCACTGCCATAGCAGTAATGGAGACTGAGCAACGTGAGCACTGCCGTGGCAGTAATGGAGACTAAGCAACTGGACACTGCCATAGCAATAACGGAGACTGAGCAACCGGAACACTGCCATAGCATTAACGGAGACTGAGCAATAGGAGCACTGCTGTAGCAGTAGCGGAGACTAGGCAACTGGATACTACCGTAGCAGTAATGGAGATGTGAGCAGCTTGAGCACTGCCGTAGCAGTAACGGAATCTGGTCAGGGTGAGCACTGCCGTAGCAGTAACGGAAAACTGAGAGGCACCCAACCTGGGACTGCACATAAGGCAGACAAATAGGAATGTCGCCGGGGCGACACGGAGGCAACCAAGACCAATCTGCAGAGCTGTCCAGAGGCAGCAAGGGACTAGCACTACCCTTAACCGGAGACAGGTCAGAGCGTGCAGAGGAGGCAGCAGCACAACCTGGCAGGATCCACACAGAACAGGAACGTAGAACAGTCCGAGTCGGTACACCGTGCACGAATGTCAGCCAATCCAAGTCGGTACACGGAGCAGGAACGTCAGCGAAGCCGGGTCGGTACACAGGAGATGAGAAGCAGAATGGTCAGGCAGTCCGGGTTGGTGCACAGGCAGGAAACAAGATGCAGAGTAGTCAGGCAGGCCGGGTCGATACACTGAGAGCTCACAAGGATCAGGAACAGGTGCTGGTACTGGAACAACACGAAAGGGCACTGGAGAAGTGCCAGGACAATATTGTGCGGGACAATAACAGTGCAGCCAATAGGCGTTAGGCAGGAGTGGAAACTGACAGAATGTCGCCGTATAGCACAGGCACCGTGATAGTACCCCCCTCTCAAAGACCCCCTCTCCTAGAAGAGGGACCTGGTTTCTGCAGATATCTGGAGTGAAAATTGCGTAGCAATCTAGGAGCATGAAGATCACTCTGATCAACCCAGGAACGCTCCTCAGGGCCATAGCCCTTGCAATGGACCAGATTTGCAATTTTCCTCTAAATCTACGTGAATCGATGATGTTTTGAACTCCGTACTCCTCCTGGCCCTGAACTTCCACAGGGCCGGGGACCGCAGGAGTGGTAGTGTAACGGTTGCCTACCAGAGGTTTCAGCAGAGATACGTGGAACACATTGTGAATGCGCATGGATGCTGGGACGTCCAGGGCATATGAAACAGGGTTAACTTTGCGGATCACCTTGAAGGGACCAATAAACCGGGGAGCCAACTTATTACATGGAACTTGCAAGTTTAAGTTTCTGGAGGAAAGCCATACCCTGTCCCCAACCTGGAAAGAGACCGCTGGCAGCCGTCTGAGATTAGCGTGGGGCTGATAACGCTGGAACAAATTACTGAGGGCCCTCTGAACCTGTGCCCAGGTGGAGCGGAGTTGCTCGATATGCTCGTCCAGAGCTGGAATCTGCTGCAACTGGAATGAGTCCGGGAGCAAACATGGCTGAAACCCGTAGTTGATGAGAAACGGGGAGCTCCCGAATGATGAATTAACCGCACAGTTCCTGGCGAGCTCTGCTCATGGCAACAGGTCGGCCCAATTATCATGATGATCGGACACGAAACAGAGCAAGAATTGCTCCAATCCTTGATTGGCACGCTCAGCGCCTCCATTGGTCTGGGGATGGTAGAAAGATGAAAAGGACAGCTGAATGCCCATCTGGTTACAAAATGCTCTCCAAAACCTGGACACAAATTGACTCCCACGGTCCAACACCAGCACTCGAGGTACCCCATGCAACCGGAACACCTCTCTAGCAAAGACAACAGCCAGCTCCTGGGCCGAGGGAAGGCCAGGAAGGGGCACGAAGTGAGCCATTTTAGAGAATATATCAACCACCATAAGGATGAAACAGTAACCCCTAGACACTGGCAGTTCTCCCAGGAAATCACAGGTCCTGTAATATATGCATACTATAGTACAGCCACTAGACAGGTTTTACAGAGGTAAGCCCACACAGGTCCCGTATAAGTAGAGAGTCCATAGAACAATATACTGACACAGGTCAGGCAGATCTGTGAGTCCCAGTTTATCAGTACTGCATAGGTTAATATTAGGCAGAGAATGTTGACAGGCCCTAATAGTGCAAGGCCTTTTAAGAAGCTCAAACAGAGGTAAAAGCTTTAATTCGAGTAACGTCCAAGATAATGGATACCAGGCAATTGTGGACTGCCGTAGCAGTAACGGAGACTGAGCAACTTGAGCACTGCTGTAGCAGTAACGGAGACTGAGCAACTTGAGCACTGCTGTAGCAGTAACGGAGACTGAGCAACTTAAACACTGCCGTAGCAGTAACGGAGACCAAGCAACTTGAGCACTGCCATAGCAGTAATGGAGACTGAACAACGTGAGCACTGCCTTGGCAGTAACGGAGACTGAGCAATAGGAGCACTGCTGTAGCAGTAGCGGAGACTGAGCCACTTGAGCACTGCCGTAGCAGTAACGGAGACTAGGCAACTGGATACTGCCATAGCAGTAGCGGAGACATGAGCAGCTTGAGCACTGCCGTATATCACGGTGCCCGTGCTCCCTTGTTTTTTGTTTTCCTGTCAGTTATCCTGTGTAGTGTTCCCATTGGCTGTCTTATGTTGATCCCGCCCAGCATGGCCTTTATATACTGGGCTCCTGCACCCACACGGTGCCCTTTCGTGGTGTTCCTGTACCAGTGCTAGCTTACTGCTCAGTGTTTCCCAGTGTACCGACAGTTTCCAGCTCCTGTGTACTGACCCGGATTGCCTGACTTCTCTTCAGTGCCTGCTCCTGTGTACTGACCCGGCCTGGCTGACATTCTTGCTCCCGTGTACCGACCCGGTTTGGCTGACGTTCCTGCTCCCGTGTACTGACCCGGCCTGGCTGACGTTCCTTTTCCTGTGTACCAACCCGGCTTGATTGATGTTCCTGCTTCTTCAGCTAGTTGTCGCCTCGGTGACATTCTTACTCTGCCGGCGATCCAGTTGCACTTGCTTACTAGCACTTGAGTCAGTTCCGTTTCTGCTCCTGCAGGTTGCTAGTGTCTGCCTCCGTTACTGATCCGGCAGTGTGCCTTTGGCCAATCCTCTGTTACCGCTCATACCGGTTGCAAGTGTCTGCCTCCGTATCATGGTGCCCGTGATTGGTGCTGTTCAGTGTCAGTCACTTGCTGAGTATCATGATTGGCTGTCTGTGATTAGCCCTCCTCACACAGCCTTTTTAAACCCAGGCTGAGCACTTCCAGGTTGCCCTTTCGTGGTGTTTCTGACTTCACTCTGCCTGACCTGCTTGTCAGGCTTCTGGGCCTGTTCCTGCTGTTCCTGCTGTACTTGCTGATCCTGTGTTCCAGTGTTCCAGTGTTCCTGAATGCTAGTGTTCCTGTGTTCCAGAGTTCCAGTGTTCCTGTGTTCCAGCACCTCGCGGGTTAATCTTACTGAGTTCCAGTGTTCCTGTGTTCCAGCACCTCGCGGGTTAATCTTACTGAGTTCCTGAATCTCCTGCTCCAGCCGTCGCTCTGGTGACATTGTTCTTCTCGCTGCTGATCATACTTTGTTGGTTCCTGGTGGCGATATACATTGTTGGTCCCAGCGTGCGGACGCTGGTTTACTCCACTAAACCTGGTTGCGATATACATTGTTGGTCCCAGCGTGCGGATACTGGTTTACTCCACTAAACCTGGTGGCGATATACATTGTTGGTCCCAGCGTGCGGACGCTGGTTTACTCCACTAAACCTGGTTGCGATATACATTGTTGGTCCCAGCGTGCGGACGCTGGTTTACTCCACTAAACCTGGTTGCTATATACATTGTTGGTCCCAGCGTGCGGACGCTGGTTTACTCCACTAAACTGGTTGCAAGATACATTACTGGCTCCAGCGTGCGGACGCTGGTTTGCTCCACTAAACCTGGTTGCGATATATACGTTGTTGGTCCCAGCGTGCGGACGCTGGTTTACTTCACTAAACCTGGTTGCAATATACATTGTTGGTTCCAGCGTGCGGTTGCTGGTTTGCTCCATTAAACCTGGTGGCGCTATTACCATTAGTCCCAACGTGCGGACGTTGGTTTGCTCCTGAACATCCAGTACTGTGGTCAGTCGCTGTCCACTTCCTTGCAGTTGTCTGAGTATCCCTGGCAATAGACTCCTGCTGAGTAAGACCTCTATACTTATGCTCTATGCTGTCTTAGTCACCTGACAGCTGGTCTACTTGCTCAGGCTGCCCTGCCCGGTATTGGTGAGGCCGGTAGAACCTTGACGATACCATCCTGTAGGTTGCTTCACCCGGTATTGGCAGGGCCGGTAGAGCCTACTCCAGTACTCCTTTGGTCTGCCCTGCCCGGTATTGGTAAGGCCGGTAGAACCTTGTAATTCACCATCTTTAAGGTTGCCTTACCCGGTATTGGCAGGGTCGGTAGAGCCTACATTCAGCACTCCATGGGGGCTGCCTTGCCCGGTATTGGTAAGGCCGGTAGAACCGGTATATGTCATCTCACGGTTGCCTTGCCTGGTATTTAGGCAAGGCTGGTAGAACCTATTATATGTTATATTACTGTTGTATTGTTAAATATGTTTACCCTTTAACTTTTAATAAAGTTAAGTTATTTTACCAAACCTTAAGTCTGAGAGTCTTCAAAAACCGTGACACTCCATTATTGCTCCGGTAGTCTCCATTGGGTTGTCCTCCGCTACTGCTCCTGCAGGTTGCTAGTGTCCTCCTCCGTTACTGCTCCGGCAGTGCGCCTTTGGCCTAGTCCTCTGTTACTGATGATACCGGGTGCAAGTGTCTGCCTCCGTGATTGCTCCGGTAGTCACCGTTGGCTTGTCCTCTGCTACTGCTCCTGCAGGTTGCTAGTGTGTGCCTCCGTTACTGCTCTGGCAGTGTGCCTTTGGCCTAGTCCTCCATTACCGCTCATACCGGTTACAAGTGTCTGCCTCCGTTACTGCTCCGGTAGTCGCCATTGGCTTGTCCTCCATTACTGCTCTTGCAGGTTGCCAGTGTCTGCCTCCGTTACCGCTCCGGCAGTGTGCCTTTGGCTTAGTCTTCCGTTGCTGCTCATACCGGTTGCAAGAGTCTGCCTCCGTTATTTCTCCGGTAGTGTGCCATTGGCTTGTCCTCCGTTTACTGCTCCTGCCAGTTGCAAGTGTCTGCCTCCGTTACTGCTCCGGCAGTGCTCATTACTCTATATCTGTTGTACTCTGGCAGTTCACGTTGTTCTGCTAGCCTTGGGCAACCTGAAGCTCTCTATAAAGTGCTATCTCAGTACCTTCACACATGGAACTGTGTACACTCATTGATGAACTTTAACTCCTGCAGTACCAGTGACCTGGGAAACTTACTCCTCTTGCCTGACCTGTGTCAGTATATACTGCTTGTACCTTTATTTGTACTGGACCTGTGTGGGCAATTGTATGATTAACCTGTCGTGTGTCTGTATTATACTGTCTGTATACTACAGGACCTGTGAGGTTTCTTATTGTATTGTGAATTCAATAAAACTGTGTTTTTATCCTAAATCATTGTGTCTGTGAGTCGAACAAACCGTTACAGCTCGGTAGAGAGAGGTGATCAGAGCGACACAAGACAGTTCAGAATGTCGCCGGGAGCGACCGGAGCAACTCAGGAACACTGGAACAGCACACAGGACAGGAACGTCAACCGGAACCGGATCAATACATGAAGCAGGAACGTCGGCCGGAATCGGGTCAATCACGGAGCAGGGTCGTCAGCCAGAACCGGGTCAATCACGGAGCAGGGTCGTCAGCCAGAACCGGGTCAATCACGGAGCAGGGTCGTCAGCCAGAACCGGGTCAATCACGGAGCAGGATCAGTAGAGTAGTCAGACAAGCCGGATCGGTACACAGGATACTCAAGAACTCAGCAACGAGGCGCAGGATCAGGAACACCACGAAAGGGCAACTGGCAAGTGCCCAAAAGCAGTATAAAAAGGAACATCCTGGGTGGGCCAATCAGCCTCCTCCAATGCACAGGTAACACAGCAAGATTGACAGGGAATCACGGGGACCGTGATACTCTATTACTGCACCGGTAGGGCGTTTCCGTTGTCCAGTACGCGGTACTGGTTTACTCCATTTCACCGGTTGCTAGCTGCCTCCGTTACTGCACCGGTAGGGTGTTCCTGTTGTCCAGTACGCGGTACTGGTTTACTCCATTTCACCGGTTGCTGCTGCCTCCATTATTGCACCGGTTGGGCGTTACTGTTGTCCAGTACGCGGTACTGGTTTACTCCATTTCACCGGTTGCTAGCTGCCTCCATTATTGCACCAGTAGGGCGTTACTGTTGTCCAGTACGCAGTACTGGTTTACTCCATATCACCGGTTGCTAGCTGCCTCCATTTACAGAACCGGTTAGGCCTCCCTGGTTGTCCTATGCATGATACTGGTTTTCTCCACTGTACCATCTTATGCTGATGCTTCCAACCTTACAGCACTAGTGGAGCTGTCCTTCAGTCATTTAGGCTGCCTTGCCCGGTATATTGGCAAGGCCAGTAGAGCCTCATGCAGATTGTCGTGCCATCCTCCAGGCTGCCTTGCCCGGTATATTGGCAAGGCCGACAGAGCCTTATTCCTTCAATTGTGTCATCCATCAGGCTGCCTTGCCCGGTATATTGTCAGGGCCAGTAGAGCCTTAGTCATATTGTTGTACCATACCATAGGCTGCCTTGCCCAGTATATTGGCAAGGCCGGTAGAGCCTACCATACTGTATCTTGTAAAAGCTACTGTTTGAACCTATTTTGTGCATGTCATATATATGTATATTCAGGACCCGTGAGGGTTCTTCTTAAACTTTTCAGTAAAGTTTGATTTTTATCTTACTCTGTGTCTGAGAGTCGAAACAAACCGTGACAGCCGGGTCGATACACTGAGAGCTCACAAGGATCAGGAACAGGTGCTGGTACTGGAACACCACGAAAGGGCACCTGAGAAGTGCCAGAACCCAGTATTTAAGGACAATACAGGGCAGGACAATAGCAGTGCAGCCAATAGGCGTTACGCAGGAGTGGAAACTGACAGAATGTCGCCAAATAGCACGGGCACCGTGATAGCCATTTGGTCTATGCAAAGCTCCTGTTGTCTTCCAGGAGTTCCTCAATGATGTTCTGATAGATTTACTGCAATGTCGTGTGGTTGTCTACCTGGATGACATTCTGATCCACTCTCCAAATTTGGAAGCTCATCATTCTGACGTATCCATGGTGTTACAACTCTTAAGGGAGAATAACTTATTTGGAAACTGGAGAAATGTGAATTCTATAGACCTCAGATGACATTCTTAGGGTATATTATCTCCTCTTTCGGCTAGGCTATGGATCCTCAAAAGTTATTGGCAGTCTTGCAGTGGCCCCTTCCCGTGGGGCTTAAGTCTATTCAATGATTTTTGGGTTTCACCAATTACTCCTCTACTGTGGTTAAACCACTGACAGATATGACTCGTAAGGGGGCGAATACTTCGGACTGGTCACCCAGTGCTCTGCTAGCTTTTGTGAACCTTAAGTCGGGTTTTGCTGCAGCTCCGATATTGTCCCACCTGAATCCCATCCTGCCTTTTACCCTGGAGGATGATGCGTCTGAGACGGGAGTAGGCGCCTTCCTATCTCAAAGCTCGGCTCTGGGTGAGGTGTTGCTTCCTTATGGATTCTTTTCTAAGAAACTGTCCAAGGCTGTAAGTCTGTAAGACATTGGTGACCATGAATTACTGACCATTATTCTAGCCCTTAGGGAGTGGGATTATCTCCTCGAGGGGACCAGCGCTCTGATCCTTATTCTCATGGATCACAAGAATCTCACGTATTTGTCTGAGGTCAAACGATTGTCATCATGACAGGCCAGATGGGCTTTGTTTCTTTCTAGATTCAATTTTGTGGTTTCTTACCTTCCTGGCTCAAAGAATATTAGGGCTGATGCCCTATTATGCCAGTTTTGCTCAAATTCCAAGGAGGAGAGTACTACCACGCCTATCATTCCTGCTGACCATATACTAGCTACGATACTTGCGAGCATTACCTTTAAGTTGGGAGAGGAAATCTTGGCCACTCAAGCCCCTGCACCAGCTGACAAACCTAGAGGGAGAGGCTTTGTACCGGACCAATTACGCACCAGACTGCTCGAGACTTATCACACTTCCAAGGCAGCTGGTCATATTGGGAGAGATCAGTTGATATGGTCCATTTCTCTACTCTTTTGGTGGCCTAGCTTGAGGGCTGACTGTTCCGCTTTTGTGGCAGCGTGTCCTACTTGTGCACAAAGTAAAACAACATGACATCTTCTTGTGGGTCTCCTTCAACCCATTTCGAATGGGGAACATCCCTGGTTGCATTTGTCCATTGATTTTATGGTGGAACTACCCGTATCTAAGGGCTACCCGGTTATACTAATGATCGTGGATCGATTTTCTAAGATGGCACACTTTGGACTGCTCAAAAGTCTACCTTACGTTCAGGAATTGGTCATGATTTTCACTAAAGAAGTCTTTTGGCTCGACGGGATACCTAAGGTCATAGTATCAGATCGGGGGAGCCAGTTCGTTTCCTGGTTTTGGAGGTGCTTTTGCGCTCAGATGGGGATACAACTCTCTATCCTCGGCTTACCAACCGCAATCTAACGGTGCGGCAGAGAGACCACCACAATTATTGGGCTACCTTGTTACCATGGGCAGAGTTTGCCTGGAATTGTGCTGTGAACTCTTCATCACAGAGTTCCCCGTTCCTGATAAATTATGGTTTCAACCATCTGTACTTCCTGAGTCTTTCGAAGCACAAGATATTCCGGCTCTTGAGAAACATTTGAGGGCACTCAAAGTACCCTACGTGGCTCCATGCAATAACAAAAGAGGCAAGCAGACCGTAGATTATTACCTGCACCAATCTTCCAGGAGGGAGAGAGAGTTTGGTTAACTTCCCACAACCTTAACCTCCAGGTGCTGTGTAAGAAACTGGCCCCTCGTTTTGTTGGTCCCTTCTGTGTCCTTAGTAGGGTCAGTCCAGTGGCTTATGCCCTAGATCTTCCGGCAATGATGCGTATTCACAATGTGTTTCATGTATCTTTACTTAAACCCCTGATTTGCAATCATTATACCTCTGCTCCTGTCTGTCCTGCTCCTGTCAGGGTTGGAGATCATGAGGAGTATTAGGTACAGAGTATTTTGGATTCTCAGAAAGTCAGAGGGCAGTTGCAGTATCTTGTGCACTGGAGTGGTTACAGTCCTGAGGAACTTTCCTGGATTCCTTCTAGGGATGTGCATGCTCCTGAGCTCATCCGAAACGTTGATTCTCTCTTTCCTTTGAAACCACGGTCCTGTCCACAGAGGAGAGGTCGTTGAGGGGAGGGTGCTGTCACAGCTGTACCTCTTTGCGGCTCATAGCGCTTATCATTAGGTAGCTTACTTCCGCATTCCTTGCCCCTCAAGCGGGCGTGCATCAGAGGATGCTTGTTGTGTGCTCCTTCTCTCAGCTGGGCCATAGGGTTTATTAACTGTCTGGACACCGGGCTCTTTTGCCCTTATGTTGGTGTCCAGTGCAGTAGCTGATCTTATGCTGACCCTTGCCTGGCTGACTCGCTGCTCTGTGTATGACCCTTGCCTGGCTGACTCTCCTCTCCGTATACGACCCTTGGATGTCTGACTATCCATTCTGGTGCAGACCTGTGGCTCTGGTTGACTACCCGCTCCATATTTGACCCCTGGCTTAGTCTGACTATCTATTCTGGTGCTGATCTGTGGCTCTGGCTGACAAACTACTCCGTGGATGACCCTTGGCTAAGTTTGACTATCCATTCTGGTGCTGACCTGTGGCTCTGGCTGACTCACTACTCCGTGTATGACCCCTGGCTAGGTCTGACTGTCCATTCTAGGGCAGACCTGTGGCTCCGGCCTAGAACATCTCCTGTTGCCTTTGGGTATTGCCATTACCTGTTCCTGTTCTGTTTTGGCTGGGTCATATCCCCAGTTCTCTGATATCTCCAGTGAGACCCCCTGAGCAGTCTCCTATTTTTGGTATTAATCACTTGTTCTGTCGCCTGGTCCGTTCTCACTCGAGGACTCAGTCTGTTGCGCTATTCTTTTTACCTGTAATTTGGTCATATCCCCAGTTCTCGGCTATCTCCAATGAGATCCCTCTGAGCAGCCTGGTGATTTCTGGTAGGAATCACTTGCTCTGGCTCCGAGTCCATTCTCAATCAAGGACTCAGTCTGTTGCACTATTCTTTTTACCTGTGATTTGTTAATAAAGGTGGAGTTTGAACCATATCATTTTATCCCATTTATCATTGTCATTCATCCATCCATCCATCATACTATTACTTACCATCATATCTGGATTGGCTCATCATTTATTCTACAGGATGCATATTTATGGGTATTAAGGACAATGGCTATGTTACAACAAACAGTATTAACTATATCTATAGTATAGACAATATCTATAGATATTGAGGAGCCTTATCATCCTCTGTTTATTGTCTTTATTTATATATATTGTCAGACTGGATTCTGCTGGTATATCACTGCTTATACAGATATCGTTGATCATATACATTTTTGAACAGCTAGTTTAGCTTGGAGGATTCTATACATCATATATCCAGAATGGATTTCGGCAGGATTATGGGGGGGTGAGTTTGGGATCCTGTCTATGGCCCTATGGAGTCTTAATCCAGCTGTGACACAGCCATATGAATTTCCTCAGTCAACAGACTTTTTCCAACTCATAGGGCGAGATGTTCAAAAAGTCATCATAAAAAAAGACTTGTCAGATCATGAGTTGGTGGTAAAAGAAGGACCATATTTTCAGAAGTAAATCCGTCACATTTGAAAATTCATCTAAAGAATTAAAAATGACGGTAAGATCTCATTGAACATTGCTGTTAAAAAATTCTGATCTTAAAAATTGTCCTTGATTTTGTGTTTGAAACTAACATTTTCAAAGAAACAAACACATTTTTTTGTCTTTGAAAAGAAACTTTTCAAAGAAACAAAGATCTTTTTGACTTTGAAATGAAAATTTTCAAAGAAACAAAGACATTTTTTTGTCTTTGAAATGAAAAATTGCTTCTCGGTACTTTAATTTTTCTTCTCCAAGTTTAGACCTTTTTTGTTATGTCGGGAAAAAAATGATGTTAAACAGACACAAAAATGACGTTCAAACGAATCATTTTTTCTGAAAATACCTTACATTATTACGGAAGATTAAACCACACCCACTTTTAAGACGGATTTTTCTCTTTGACGGAGATGGCAGAATTGGATGCAAAAAATGACGGAAACATGTCTGAGAATTGACGGATCGTGGTGTAAGAACTTTTTTATTCTGATTACAGACAATTTCAGTTACCACCACTTTCTGAACATCTCGCCCATAAACCATGCTGGTGTTGTTGTATGTGTCTGTCCAGATTGGTCTAATGCTGCTACTGGTGATGATGGTACTGCAATACTGTCACGGTAACCAGTACAAACTGAAGGTCAGACACAGATATATATATATATATATATATATATATAACCATCTTTATTAAAGATACACAGCAAGCAATTATAATAATAATACTTAGACAATGCCACAGAATATATCTGGACAGGCCTGGATAACTACCCAGACAAACACTAAGCAGAGGCCTGTGCTACTCAGAGAGGAGTAAGAACAAGACTATAGCTCTCTCTCCTTGGATATGTATCAGGCACCCAACTGAACCGGAGAACTAAAGCGTGGTACAGAAAGAGGACAGTGGCAGCTGGAGTGGAGGACAGCACAAGCCACAATACCGCTATAGCAAATTGCCCAAAGGTATGGTTACACTGGGGAGTAGACAGCCAGAGCCCTGTATAGAACTGAGTGGAAGTCAGATACACAGGGGTCATACAAGGAGCAAGCAAACAGCAGATCCACCAATCAGAACCGGAGTGGAAAGTCAGACACACCGGGTATACAAGGAGAGAGTAGTTAGCTAGAGCCACTGGTTGGAACCAGTGTGGATGGTCAGACAAGCCTGGGACATACACAGAGCGAGTAGTCAGCCAGAGCCACAGTTCAGAACCAGAGTGGTTAGTCAGATGAGCCGTGGTCATACACAGAGCGAGAGTCAGCCAGAGCCACAGTTCAGAACCGGAGTGGTTAGAGAAGCCTGGGTCATATACTGAGCGAGAGATAACTAGAGCCACTGGCCAGAAATGGTGTGAAAGGACAGACAGGCCGGGTCACACAAAGAGTGAGAACGGAAACCTAATCAGGGTCACAACGAGGAGCAAATGTAACTAGGCAATTGCAGAAACACCACATAAGGGCAACAGGCCTTAGGACCAGGGAAGTTCATATAGGACCATATAGGTGGGCCTCAATAGTCAAATGAATGCATGTGTATAACAAGCGTGGCGTAGAGACAGAAACGTGAGCCTGCACCTGACCACCAGGCAGAACAGCGAAATAGCATGAGGGTACTGGCATCACAAATGCCAAGGTACACTGTGATACTTACAGTGGCAATAAGGCACTAGGGCTGCCTGCCTGGCCACAAGACAACTGTCAGACTGGCTGTGTCATTCTGAAAACTATTATTAACACAAATTACTAATATTTTTATTTTGCACAGGAAAAAAAATGACACTCCATTGCAGTGGCAATAAGGCACTAGGACTGCCTGCCTGGCCACAAGACAACTGTCAGACTGGCTGTGTCATTCTGAAAACTATTATTAACACAAATTGCTAATGTTTTTATTTTGCACAGGAAAAAAATTGACACTCCCTTACAGTGGCAATAAGGTACTAGGGCTGCCTGCCTGGCCACATCACAATGGTCAGACTGGCTGTGTCACTATGAAAATTATTAACACAAATTGCTAATATTTTTTTTTTTGCAAAGGAAGAAAATGACACTTGCAGTGGCAATAAGGCACTAATGCTGCCTGTTTGCCTGATTCTGTCTGCCAGCCTACACAACAACTGTCAGGCTGTGTCACTCTGAAAAAAATTACAGCTCCTGACAGTGGAAATAAGGCACTAGACTGGCTAATAAGGCACTAGACTGGAACTAGACTGGCTAATAAGGCACTAAACAGGCTAATAAAATTGCTTCTCTGGACACCCTCTCTCTGCTTGGACTAATGGACTAATGTAGCAGGCAAAATAGCACGAAGGTACTGACAGCACGGATGCCAAGGTACAATGTGATAGTACCCTCCTCTTAATGACCTCTCCCCCCGCAGAAAAGAACCAGAACCAGCAGGGAAGAGGGAGTGGAACACACATGTAAGAGCTGGAGCATGTAGGTCCCTTTTGGCCACCCAGGAGCGTTCCTCTGGGCCATAAAACTTCCAGTGCACCAGATATTGCACCTGGCCTCTGACTCTGTGTGAGCCCAGAATATTGTGTACCTCATATTCTTCATGATCACCAACTCTGTCAGGCCTGGGACGGACAGGAGCAGTAGTGTAACGGTTGCACACCAATGGTTTAAGTAGAGATACATGGAACACATTAGAAATGTGCATGTTAGCTGGGAGTTCCAGAGTGTAGGCTAAAGGGTTAACCCTACTAAACACCCAAAAGGGGCCTACAAAATGAGGAGCCAGTTTCCTACAAAGCACCTGGAGATTAAGGTTGTGAGAAGATAGCCACCCTCTCTGCCCCACCAGAAACACCAGAGCAGGCAAACGTCTACGGTCTGAGTGTGTCTCTTATAGCATTGCATGGACTTTTGCAGGGATCTCTGAACCCATACCCAAGTAGAGCGGAGTGCCCTCAAATGCTCGTCCAGAGCTGGAATGTTCTGCGTCTCAAATGATTAAGGAAGAAGAGAGGGTTGGAACCCATAATTTATCAGAAATGGGGAGTTCTGAGAGGATGAATTCACGGCACAATTCCTGGCAAACTCAGCCCATGGTAACAGGTTCGCCCAATTATCGTGATGATCCGAAATGAAGCAACGGAGGAACTGTTCCAACACTTGATTAGACCTCTAAGCAGCGCCATTAGACTCAGGATGGTAAGCCGAGGAGAATGAGAGTTGGATGCCCATCTGTCCGCAAAAAGACCTCCAATAACGAGACACAAACTGACTCCCACGATCTGAGACCACCACCTTGGGTATACCATGGAGGCGCACTACTTCTCTGGAAAAAATCTTGGCCAACTCCCTAGCGGAGGGGAGTCCCTTCAGAGGTATGAAATGAGCCATCTTAGAAAATTGATCTTAACAGCTAACTCAGTCTATTGAATGACAACTGATGGAATTTGTTTCACTTGTCTACGGGCCAAAACGCCTCTGACTTTATCACCCAGCAAGGACTTTTTTTAGGACATTTTTCATAGCACTGTGAATTGAATGGCTTACAGTGCTTGAAAAACATGCTGTTGGAGATTTTTTGGCCTAACAGGGACAATTGAATCGAGGCCTAAATGTGTAGTTGCCCCAACCAAGATGACAGTCATGAGTGCCATTTCTTAAAAGCACCATGTCCGTAATTTAAAAAAAAAGCATAAAAAGCTGTAAATTAACACTGGTTCATGTAACAAAACCATGGTGATAAAGGACATTGTGAAATTAAAGGGCCAAAGTGCAAAGATGGACAATACACTGCAGGATAGGACAGGATATACTCTCAGAACCTGAGCGCTCTGAAATGTACTGTTTCTGTTGTCTTCAGGCTCCTTTAAACAAAGGGTAAAGGAGAATGACAAATAGGTCTGATAGTCATCTCCAAGCAAACATCAGGCCCTGAAAGAGTTTGCACCCTCTGTTCCATATCTAACCTGGAGGAATGAGGAATAGGAGATAGCTCAGTGGTAAAGTCCCTGACTGTGGAGCCTGTTCAAACCGCAAGGTTACAGGTTTTAATCCCAGCAGGGTCAACTCAGCCCTTCATCCTTCCGAGGTCGATAAAATGAGTACCATTGATTGGGTAATAATAACATCTATTATTTCAGCTGCCGATTTGGTTAATTCCAAGAGCGTGTGCTGAAAGCGCTTTGAGTCCCACTGGGAGAAAGGCACTATATAAATACTAGTTATTATTATTATTTAATGGTGGATTGAAGAATCCCAAATGAGTTACAAAAATAAGAAAATAACCTAAGAGAACCTTTGCACTGACTATCTCCTAACAGAACATTTTTGAAACGGAGTGTGATAGTTGGGGGTAGAGTGGACTTGTGAGTAAGTCTCCAGCTACAAAGAACTCTGTATACACTTGTCCTGCCTTGAAGAGAAAGATACTTTACCTCATGGTTCCTGTGTTCCACAATGGACAAAATGGGTAACCTTGATCTGTTTTTTGGGGGATGCCCACCCTACAAAACATATGCATGAACTCTTTATCTATAAGCTTTGCTGATGTGATGCAAAATGGTATTGGGGTAGTGTAGGGTTAATGTTTGGGGTGAGGTTGACTGAGTGTTGAGCTCATGCTCGGTAATTGACACAATGTCGTTAGCCCTTTTCCTTTGATGTTCCAATTACTCACGCTATTTAGCGTTGGTTTTGGGAACTTAAAACACACAACGGATGTTGGGCCACACGTCAGGTTCTGTGACCAAACATTTATTGAGGTATCAGCTGATACTGCAATATCAATGGTGATACTATGGGTGTACCGATCGGTACCCATTTTTGCCCTGCTGGCTCTTTTACCGGACACTATTTAAAGGAATAGTAATACTTAAGATGTAAAAAATATATGTTGTAGGGTTTATGTCCCCGAATAAAACAAGAGTACTCCCACTGCTGAGAGATACTTTATTAAAAAATGATAACAGCTCAAACCTGAATTTTTTAGGTGCAATATCACAGTGGCCTGAAAATTTACAGTGGCGCTGTTGCTACACCATCCTATGGAGATTTATGGTCTACAGAGCAGAGTAGTCCATAGGATCGTGTAGCAACAGCGCCACTGGATATTTTCAGGCCACTGTGATATTACACCTAAAAAATTCAAGTTTGAGCTGTTATAAGTTTTTTAATAAAATATCTCTCAGCAGTGGGAGTACCCTTGTTTTACTCAGGGGTATAAACCCTGCAACATATATTTTTTTACATTTTAAGTATTACTATCCCTTTAATCAAAGCTATACCCTGGAGGACAACTTTCCGGCTCCTGACTGCTGAATGGCTAGTCGCTGTTCTTGTGGGAAGGTGCTGAATGACTGTGTGCCAGCATTCCAGACAAAATGATTTAGGGACACAGCAGACACAGTGGATTAACTTCATGTATCACCACAACTTATTTCCACACATCTGACTCCGTCCTCAGCAAGATTACGTACCAACATGTAAGGGTTATTTATGATAGAGACAGTGCAGAACTAAAACATAATTATTTTTCCAGTTCCCCCAGTGAGGAATGTGTAGAAATCAATATTCAGTGAATTAGAAAAGCAAAATAAGAAGCTTGTTAAACTTAATAAACACATTTTTATGTGAACAAAATGGGAAGAAAAAACAAATACAAGGTTTGATTTATTTTTTCCAACCGTTTGTATCTAAATTGTGTACTAGGTGGCACTGCCCCTTTAGTGGCTAGAATGAGGAAGCATAGAGGAGATCTAAAGCCTCTCTGTCTCCAATTGTAGATTGACTGAGCTATTTAGGATTATCGTCATGCTGGACATTTCAGCACTTCTGATGAATTACTGAGAAAAAGGAAGTTATAAAACTTTCATTTCAACCTGTAATACGGAAGTAAAACTTGCCATGAGTAAGGCTACTGAAGAGATTGAATAAAACATAATGTATCTATAAATTTTAATGTGAAGGACAAATGGCTGGGAAGAAGCAGATATAAATCACTTTTACTCCCTAAAGTCTCTACTGCTGCTGTTCTGTTCGCCAGTTTAGAGGGCCACACATGTATCCCTCTCAGCTTCTCTCAGGGGCCTTTACAATGGACTGAAGGATTTACATTGTAACTTAGCTAAACAATTAGTGTGTCAATGGTTTACAAAGACTGGCCAGGAGAAATGTACTAATTATGAGTTAAAAGAGGAACCAGTTCCTTTTTTCTTTTTTTTTTTACAATACAAACATATAAAAACAAACATGTATCAGTTACGGCAATTCCTATATAAACTGCTCATCCTTCATATTTTGCTAAGCAGAGTGCCTTCTGCCACCACATCCCAATACACGCACCCATTAAGGATCCCCTATGCCGAGAGAACTATCCTATATCAATCTTCTATACTCAAGCACCAGTCTGTCTGCCCAGAATTCACCAACCCCATTTGCTCCAATCTGCCAAGCCAATAGGTCCAGATTCTGTAAACTCCTGATGGAATTGAATATGACTAACTTATCTCTTTCTCCATCCTTATCTGAAAGCAAATTTGGTTTATAACTAGCGGCCACAGTGCAGCCATAGACTGCTTCCAATTCCACGCTATTACTATCTTCACTGCAATGAAACCATGCTCTATCATTGATCTTTCTCTGTTACAGATATCTGGCCAATACAGATGTAAAAGAGCCACCTTTGGGGCAAAGGCAAGTTTTTGTATTCATTAGACTTCCCATCAGGTCAAACATTTTATTCCATACTATTCGTATCTCTTCACACTCCCACCAAATGTATATAAAAGTACCCTCAGCCCCATTACATCTCCAACATATAGAAGAACTATTAGGATACATCCTACTTATTGTAGTGGGGACCAAATACCATTGATTAATTACTTTATATTGCAATTCTAGCAAATTCAAACAATGTATACTTTTTGTTAACTTAGAAACACTCAACACCAATCCCCATAATCAATCTGACACTTTAATTCCTTTTCCCATTTCTTTACATATATAAAATTCCTCTGTATATCTTGTTCCCTGATAATTTTAATAGCTTTAGCTAATATTTTGTCCACCTTATTATTTTTAAAAATAGACCTAATCTGGTCTGTTCTATCAGTGAGGCATATAGCGAATTTATTTAAGAAATATTTAGCCCTAATGTATCTAAATATCTCCTTGTCCGGCAGGTGATATTCAAACTTTAATTGTTGGAATGGTTTTACTCCTCCTGCTACTAATAATTGGCCAAGGTTCCTTATCCCCTGTTTCCAATCTGCTAGATTTAATTCCTCCATGTTATATTCTAAAATATCCAACCTAAAAAAAATCAGTTTGTTTTGTATCCCCAACTTACCCTTTATCTCTTCCTAGATTGGCATTATTTGTTCTAATATCCTATTACCTCTGATCTCATTCCTTAGCTTTTTTGACCCATCCAAATTCCAAATCAGACATCCCAAGTTTCTACCAGCTACTGCTTCCTTTTCTGTGCAATACCAACCCTCCTCCTGAGCTTGATCTAATTGCATTCTATATACATGAGAGATAACAATGGCCAGATAAATATATCTAATATTAGGGAAGGCAATACCTCCTTTGTCAATTTTCTGCATCAACAATTTTTTAGCTAATCTTGGTTTTTTACCTCTCCATATAAAGCTTGAGAAACTCTGCTGTATCATATCTAACCAATGCCCTGAAATTTTTAAAGGCAACATTTGGCACATATACGATCATCTAGGTATGCTGTATGAATTAATAATATTTATCCTTTCCCACATTGACAACAACAGGTGTTGCCATTCTTTCAACTGCTTTTTAGTTTCTTTTAGCATTTTTAGAAAATTGACTTCCATCATCCTATTTACATCTCTTCATAATCTCAGCTAATCCGATCTATACTAGATTGTTCCATACTCTTCCACATCAGTACCGTTTTGTTTATATTCATTTTATAATTTGACACTTGGCTGTATTTATTAAACTCCTGCATCAGATGCCGTACTGAATCTACTGGTAGTTCCATTGTTATTAATACATCGTCAGCATAGAGATTTATTTTCAGTTCTCTCTGTTTAGTCCTAAATCCCTTTATATCTGCGTTATTCCTGATATTGATAGCTAATGGCTCTATTGAGAGAATATATAGTATTGGGGATACGGGACACCCCTGCCATGTCCCATTTCTTAACTTAAACCATGGTGAACATATATTTCGACCTGCTGTTCTTGCCGTAGGGTTCTTCTATAAAGACAATATTGCCCTATGTATCCACCCTTTGATACCAAACCCTGATAGCGTACGGCTCATGAAACCCCAGCTGACGTGGTCGAATGCCTTTTCGGCATCGACCGCCATTGTCAGCAGGACTTCTTTTGCCTTGTGCCTCCATCAATTATATCTATAATTCTCCTCACATTACATGCTGATGTCCAAGCAGGGACAAACCCTATCTGATCTTGCCAAATCACCTTCTCCAATATAGTCTGCATCCTTTCCATCAGAATTGCTGAAAATAATTTAATGTCCACATTTATTAAAGAGATAGGACAATAATTTATGACATCAGTAGCACCCTTATCCTCCTTTAGAATTGGCAGCACGTTTGCTCTGACCATCTCCTCTGGGAACATACCTTGACGCACTATATCATTAAAGGTTTTAGTCAGGTGGGACTTCAGCTTCATCCCAAACCCCCTGTAAAACATATTACTAAAACCATCTGGGCCCGGTGTTGTATAGCTGAACAGATCAGCAATGGCTCTTTCAACCTCTTCCTCAGCTATAATTAGATTTAATTTGTCTTTCTGAGATTTAGATATTTTTGGCAAAGCTGTCTCAGCCAAATACCTTTCTATCCTTTCTTCAGGAATATTCTGCGTTTATCACGGTGCCCGTGATTCCTTGTTTTTTATTTTTCTGTCAGTTATCCGGTATGAGGTCCTCATTGGTTGCCCTGTGTTTAGCCCGCCCAGTATTGCCTTTATATACTGGGCTCCTGCACCTTATCCCTGCCCTTTCGTGGTGTTCCTGTGCCAGTTCTACGTTTGTATCAAGGTTTCCAGTGTACCGACTTGGCTTGCCTGACTACTCTCCTGTTCCTGCGCCTGTGTACAGACCCGGACTGCCTGACTACTCTCCAGCGATTGTTCCTGTATACCGACCCAGCCTGGCTGACGTTCCTGCCCCTGTGTACCGACCCAGATTGGCTGACGTTCCTGCTCCTGTGTCCTGTCCCGGCCTGGCTGACGTTCCTGATCCTGGATCCCGACTTGGCAGTTCCCACTGTGGTCTAGTCGCCTCGGCGACATTCTGATTTCCTGTGCCTTACTGTTTGGCACCTGTACCTTGCAGGCTTGCCTGTCTCTCATTTGCTCAGAGCGCCTCTGGCCTAGTCCTCTGTTCCATACCGGTTGCCAGTGTTGCCTCCGTGAGTGCACCAGTGTTCTGCCATTGGCTGCTCCTCTCTGTCAAAACCAGTTGCTGTGTTGCCTCCGTTATCGCACCGGTACATTACCATTGGTTTGGTCCACTCTGTCAATACCGGTTGCAAGTGTTGCCTCTGTTATAGCACCGGTACTCTACCATTGGTTGAGCTCCACTTTATCAAAACCGGTTGCAAGTGTTGCCTCCATGATTGCACCGGTATATGCACTGGTTCGGCTCCACTTTATCAAAACCGGTTGCAAGTGTTGCCTCTGTGATTGCACCAGTATATTGCACTGGTTCGCTCCACTCTGTTTAAATCAGTTGCAAGTGCTGCCTTCGTTTTTAACCAATGGTTTGCTCCACTCTGTCAAAACCGGCTGCAAGTGTTTCCTCCTTTATCGCACCGGTACATTACCACTGGTTTACTCCACTCTGTTAATACCGGTTGCAAGTGTTGCCTCCGTTATAGCACCGGTACTCTACCATTGGTTGCGCTCCACTTTATTAAACTGGTTGCAAGTGTTGCCTCCGATTAGCACCAGTAGATCTCCTGATTTCCTCAGTAGCCTAGTATACTGTGGACTCTTCTGTGGCGTCTTCTCATGCAGTTGATTGCCAGAATGTATGGGACTGTTCTCCTTTCCTCTGAACATTAACTCCTGCATTGCTGGAACCTGGAAACCTTATCATTCGCCTGACCCGTGTCAACATAAACTGTTTGTCTCCTAAATTATATGCTGGACCTGTGTGGGTATAATTAACCTGCCGTGTGTCTGTACTATATGTGTTATATTACAGGACCTGTGAGGGTTCTTTGTATACTATTGTATTTAATAAAACTGTGTTTTTATCTTAACTCTGTGTCTGTGAGTCAAACAAACCGTTACAGCGTTATATTATATAATTGCTCGTAATAATTATTAAATTGTTTCCCTATATCTTCGGGGGTCATATACACATGAGAGCCCTCCACAATTTTTGTAATACAACTAGCCAACCTCTTTTTCTTTAATCCATAGGATAAAATCTTATCTACCTTATTTCCTCAACAATAATATCTAATCTGTAATTTTTCCATATTTTTACTAATCCTTTCCAATATCCGGTGATTTATTTGCTGTTGTACCTCCTTTAATCTTTGGATTTTATCTGCTGTTGGCTCCTTCGTATTCTGCTCTGCTATTTTATATAGAAGAATATACAATTCTGCCAGTTTCCTACCCTGTTCTTTTTTGATTTTACTATTTATTTGGATTAAATTGATAGTAATGTTTCATAATAAAAGCAGCTCTAATTAATCATCATAGTATTTGGACTTTGGAAAGTGTTATTTCAATTCTGTCAGAGTTGTAGTACAAGAGTAATTCAATGACAAAGTATCCCCCTCCCGCCCCTTTTACTGATTTAACACTGCTCAGAAGGGAGGTGCCCAGGTAGACTGCAGAGAGGGACAATCTTCAATTAAGATAAGGGAAAAACCTGAAAAACTTGTCAAGGGGGGCAGGGATTTCATTGTTCTCATAGGAAGAAGATTGTCCCCTGCTGTTATCTGTCTGGTCTATGGACTGGATTCCACATCTGAGAAGAGATGGCTTACACTAGGTAAAAGGGGTGGGAGGGGGAAATTTTGCTTGTGAATATCTCTCAAACCACAAAGGTTTGAGAGATAAGACTTATATCGTTCTTCATGTTTTTTTAATGCCTACAAAATAAAATAAAGATAAAACAAAGTATTAGTATTCCTTTAAATACCCCCTAATGACTGACTTAAAGGTACACCAATTGTTTACAAACGATGTATCTACTGCATTATTCTCCCTAAAAAATAGATTAATCATTTCTGTCAAATATTCTTTGTATTTTGGATTCTTCAGAATATAATCATTTATTCTCCAGGTCGTTCTAATTTTCCGATACTTTCCTTCTTTCCACTCAACAAAGAGAATACTATGGTCAGGCCAAGTGTTTTCTCTTATCTCAGTCTGGTTCACTTTCTGAACAAAATTGCTATCTCCCCAGATCATATCGATTCTAGGGTAAGAACAATGCACTCTCAACAGATGAGTGAACTCCTTATCCTTTGGATGGAGAATCCGCCATACGTCAAAAAAATCAAACCTATTGAGAGAATTATTCAATGCCCTTGCCTGTTTATTGAGTCGCTTGTCTATTGTCCTCCCCTGAGGTAGTTTTTTATCCATACTTAAATCTAAAAGCAAATGAAATCCCCCGCAACCACACAGCAACCCTGTTTGAATTTCTCTACCTCATACAATATTTTATTCAGCAAACCAACTGGGGAAACATTGGGGAGGTATACATTGACCAATGTATATCTCTCTTCCCTAATTTCACAAATCAATATCATATATCTTCCCCCTTGATCTAATACCTGATGTAAAATCTCTACCTGAAGAGACTCTGCGAATACAACAGCCACTCCCTTTTTTCTTTATTTTATCTGATGCCTGTATTATTTTAGGATACGACTTACCTTCCCACCCCATTCTATCTTCTTGCCTCCAATGTGTCTCTTGTAAGCAGCATATATCTACCTTCTCCTTTTTTAAAAACCTATAGACCATCGATCTCTTCTGGGCGGAATTCAGACCTTGTGCATTAACTGACATCAATTTTACCATAACCTTTGTATTGTGATCCCCCTACTTCTCCCGGCATTATTGAACCCAAACAAACACATCCTATATAATAATTTGCTAAATCGTGTGTAACGCCCCGACATGCGCAGTACACACTGCTGCGCATGCTGCAGTCATGCGCAGTAGAGACTGCCCGCTCCTTCGGAGCGCCCAGCTCTGTATCAGCCGCGGAGCGGGAAGTCTTTACTGCGCGTGACTGCCCCGTGACCGGGTGGCAGTTGGACTGTTGCCCGTGTAACAGGCTGTTCAACTAGTATAACATATAATCTAAAAAAAACAAAAAACACAGGTCTCTCTGCCCCCCTATTTTGGGGTATCCCCCAGGATCCCATCCTGGTTATTCCCCTACACACCTTAGCTTATTAGATGCGGGTTCTCTGTCTCTTATTAGAGGCATAAAGTGGGAGGCAACCTCCCTCCGGGCTACCAATTCCATCAGAAAGAGAGAAGAAATAATAAAGAGAAAAGGAGAGAGAAGAAAAAAAAAAACCTTCCTAATCAAAAGTTACCCTTTACTCCTCTTTTTTTTTACTTTTATGAAACTCCATCAATATAGTGACTTCTCTGTGTTATTGTGTTAACTACCCCCAACAAACCACCATTATCACTCAATATTGCATTATCCTCATCCGGCGGTAAATTATCATTCTTACCACCTATTACTCTACTGTGTAACAACTTTATCCTTGTTTTATTAATCTAATTAATACTTTCCCTTTGTGTCCTTTTGTGTCTACCCCCCACTACCTTACACCCTTCCCAAACAGTGTTACATTAACCTAACCCCATACTTCCTTCATTCTCACTCTTCTTCATTATTCTATATAACACTTTAACCTTAAAGGAGCAGTAAACTTTTTTTATGAAAAAATATATATTGTAGGGATTTTCCTATTAAGTAAAATAAGGGTACTCCCACTGCCAAGAGATTTATATTTCCAGAGTTATTACAGTTTAAACCCATGCTTTTTTACATTAGCAGTGCCCTCTAGTGGTCAAATTCTAATTAGATTTCCTGTTAGATTCTAATGGAGAGGAAAGTCAGAAAAGTCAGAGACATACAGTTCTCCATAGAATGTGATAGACACTGCCTGTCACTTCCTGTCAGTTAGAACTACCAGGAAGTATACACAGTAAATTCACTTCCTGATTATTTAAACTGCTACAAATTTTGAATAAAACATCTGACAACGATGGGAGTGACCTTGTTTTATTCAGCAGGAAATGCTCTATAAAATATGTATTTTCATAAAAAAGGTTTACTGCTCCTTTAAACCTCTCTCCTCTACTAAACATGAATATATACCTAACCGTACCTTATTAAGTGCATACCAGTGACAAACTCATGTGACAATTCCCTCAAAACCTCCTACAATCAGTCACCAGCCACATACTGAGACCAACTCCATGTCCTTTAGGGGTCCCACCCTCCCCCAATCCCCCCACCCCTCCCCCCAAAAAGGAATAGGGAGAGCCAAAGGGGAAGAAAAAAAAAAGAAAAGGAAAGGCAGGGGGAAAGGGAGCCCCACAACACACGAGTACTCATTCTGCCCCTGCCCCTCCCTCCACCACCTCACCCAACTAACCCCTTATGACACTAATAAATAATTAATTAGAATTCTATTGACCTTTCACCTCATAAAAAAAACATATCACCTCCTACTCCTACTTAAAATATCACTAAATTCACACAAAAAAACAAGACTCTACCATTATCCATCCCCTTTACCCTAGCCATACCGTATCCAGTGCATATATATACCTAACCCATTTATTACTTCCCCCAACCCTCTTATAGTGATTGTTAATCCTAAAACACGACAAACTCCTTATCTACCATAGCACCCAATCGTCCTCCCCCCGCCCCCCACACCCCTATCAGGGAGTGGGGGGGGGGAAGGCGGAGGGGAGAAGGCATCCAATAAACTCATATATTCCATTCTTATTTAAACCCAATAACCTCTAACTGGTAATTTCAGCACCCAAATGGGAGGGGGAGGGAGGGGTGAAATCCCCAGGGCCGAGGCACCTCCCACCCCGGCACCTCAACATCAGGGACCATCCTCACACCTCCCCCGGGCACTATATCAACTTCACATCCTTTAGCCAGGTTTCAATCTCCACAGGTGTATCAAAAGTCAATGTCTGATCTCCACGTAGGATTCTGATACTAGCAGTTGCACTCCAGAAATATCTCATTTGTTTTTGCCTAAGAGTCCTCAAGGCTCCCTCAAAGCTCTTCCTTCATTTTCTCGTTTGATAAGATAAACCCTGGAAAATTAAAATATTCCTAAATTTATCCTCAGCTTACAGTCTTTTACAGTAAATTTTCATTCCTATAACATCCCTCGGAAATTCCTCTGGTATGCTGCCAGATTTAAGCAACCAGTGAAATCACTCAATAATAACTTCATGCTCCCTCCAGGTAATTCCCAGGGCTTTACAGTAGCTCAAAAGTAAGCCTTCCAACTGATCATTAATGATAGACTCTGTTACATTCCTGAACCTTAAATTATTCTTCCTGGATCTGTCTTCCATAATCCTAATCTTCAATTCCAGATCATCTGTTCTTTTCATTAAATCTGCAGATGTTGCCTTCAAAGATACACATTGAGATTCCATATTTCTAGTTTTCTTCTCTACCAGGGTAATCTTCTCCCTGATCAGTCTAATCTCTCTTTTAATCTCCTCTTTAACTTCTACTAAGGTATTCTGTATTTTATTATCTTTACCAGGGAATCCACATGGTCTGTAAGGAACTCTCTTGTTATTAAATCTTCCTTCTTTGAGCGTTCCTGTATCTCTCCCCCAGTCATATGTAGATCTTCCAGTTCAGGGTTTAATGGGTCATGCATAACATTAGACTGTTTTTCTTTATTGCTCATTGGGGAAAAAAACCTGAAGCACGTTTGGGTTGTCCTTCTTTCTTATCCTTTTTTATCTGGCCCTTTTTTGAGGCCATCGGCATACCCAAACGGAAAAAAAATAAAATATATATATATTTTATTTATTTTTTTTTTTTTTTCTTATTCCCTCAGTCCCACTACCTCCCTACCTTTCTCCCCTCTCTACACAAATGGTCCGCACAGTGGATCTTCTGCTTATGTCCTCCTACTGACAGAAAGAAAAAACAAACAGTTCCAATAGTCTCTTGACCTTAGGGGTAGGGGTCCCTTCTTTATTGCCCCATATTGCCTGAAAACCTGTTCCTTTCTTGCAGGACTTTTACTTGGTCCTCTTGGGGATATGTCCTTCACCTCCCATTCCTCGGCTTATCCTGGGACCACCTCCGTTTTAATTTTCCTTAAGGGCGTTTACATTCAGAGAGTTATGGACGACCTAATGGCAGGCCATATATTCTACCTGAATCAACTGGACTCAGCCTTTATAAGAATGAAATGGAGCTAAACTATTGATGCCACAGAGATTACAACGGAAATGGAGATACACTTGTCATACCTAGGAATGGGTGACATTTTTTGCATCAGAAGCAAAACAGGTGAAAAATAGCACTTCCCACTGAGCAGGACATTTTTTGCAGAAAGTGTAGATTTTCTACTTTTTCCTGCCTAGCTCATTGCATTGAAATCATTGGTAAGACTGAATTTCTCCCACCTCGTGGCAAGTTTCTGTTCTTTTTTACAAAGGCATAGTATAAAAGGGTTGTCAGGTTCCAACATACCATTTTGTGTTTGCTAGCAAGAGAGAAAGCAGCACAATGTTTGAGCTCATTAGGACAGGCAAATAAAGCAAAGTTGGAGTGTAGTTTAGGGAGTCTTGTAGACAGGAAATTTGTAATCTGTTTTAGGGGATTCTGAAGGGAGAAAGTAGGTAGATCCAAAATACACCAGACAGGTGTGATCCAAGTTCCTTCCAGATCTGGCTGTTTTCAGTGCTGTAGGGAAGTCTGGGAGAAGAAGCAGTTGCACATGGAGTGTGGTTGCTGCAGAGTGTGCAATAAATGATGACGATCCTTCGCCTCCTGAGGATGCTGTTTGTCAAAGACCCATAAAACGTTCCACCACCACCAGAAATATTAATGAACCAAACAAATACAACACATATCTTGACAGTGGTAGTGAGTGTTGGCAAAAGTAAATATAAATTGTTGGAGACTTCAAAAATCCTAGAGGAATATAAAAGTAGCAAGGAAGAAGCAGTGGACAATGCTGAGGATGACATACTTACTGAATGTAACGGGAACCAGGGAACCCATGTAGTCCCTGGTCGTCATGTTGGGCTTTCCTCTGCGATGTGGCTACAAAAGGGTAGCTGTGCTGGTCCAAGTCTACAATTGGAGACCATAAGGTGATAACACACAAAAATACAACAATTTAACACCTGCAGGCCCTTCTAAAATTGTAGTCCAAATAATTTTCTTAAAACAGGGCTCCAGCATCTATTACATGTATTAACAGATGCACTTGTAACGGACGATAGGTCCGTTACATCATCCCTTCCCCCATCCAAGTCCCAAGCCAGTGGAATGCCTTTGGAGGTGGCTTGGAGAAGAGGTGTCCTGGTCTGGCTAAATGTCTTCAGTCCTAAGGTAAAGTCTTTAGCTAAAGCAAAAGCTTTACTTATATCACTCATTGGATTGAAAGCCATATTTTTCGGATACTGGACTCAAAGTTGATGAAGGGGCCACTGGGATGTAGTGCGCACATAACTAGGCCCAGCATCTCCTTCTTGTCACTGGGGTACTGAACCTGGGCAAAGTCTTCTCTAAAAATACAGTCTCTACTCCTCCACCTTTCGCTGGGGATGAAGTTCTCACATCTCGCATCCCTGCACCTTTGTCTTCCGCTGGGAATGGGGCTGTTCCACCCTGCATCCCTGAATTTCCTCCTTCCACTAGGAATGGGGCTCTTCTGTCCCACATCCCTGCACCTCTGTCTGCCATTGGACCTGAGACTCTGGAGCCCCGCAGTCTGGCATCGCCGTCTGCCACTGGAGATGAGGTTCTGGAACCCCGCATGCCAGCATTTCTGCCTGCCACTGAGGACAAAACTCTGACGCCCTGCATCCCGGCATCTCTGTCTGCCACTGTGGAGAAGGCTTTGGCACCTCGCATTCCAGTATCTCCATCTGCTGCTGGGGATGAGGCTCTGGCATCCAGCAGAATAGAATTTCATTCTGCCCCAGGGGACGAAACTCTGGCACCCTGCATGCCGGCATCACTGTCTGCCACTGGGGATGAGGCGCTTCCTCCCCACATCTGTGCACTTTTGACTGCTGCTGGGGATGAGGCTCTCCCACCCCACATTCCTGTACCTTGGACTGCTGCTGGGGATAAGGTTCTGCTACTCAACATGCCGACATCTGTGACTGCCGCAGGTGTAAGACTCTGGGCTCTGCTGTTAAAGTTGCAGAGCTTATAACTGATATTAAAGGGATAGTAATACTTAAAATGTAAAAAAAAATATGTTGTAGGGTTTACCTCCCTGAGTAAAACAAGAGTACTCCCACTGCTGAAAGGTGTTTCAATCAAAAGTTATTAATTTTCAAAGTTGATTTTTTTAGGTGCAATATCACAGTGGCCTGAAATTGTACAGTGGCGCTGTTGCTACACGATTCTATGGACAGCTCTGGTCAGTTGACCATAAATCTCCATAGGATGGTGTAGCAACAGCGCCACTGTACAATTTCAGGCCACTGTGATATTGCACCTAAAAAATTAAACTTTGAAAATTAATAACTTTTAAATGAAACACCTTTCAGCAGTGGGAGTACTCTTGCTTTACTCAGGGAGATAAACCCTACAACATATATTTTTTTACATTTTAAGTATTACTATCCCTTTTAAGCTTCTCTAGTATTGTAGTATGGGAGCGGGAAGCTTCTCCATCATTGAAAAACATAGGCAGAAAATAAAACCGTTCTCTTGGAAAATTCTGTACTCTTAGAGAAACAGCAGAAAATCTTTAGATTTCTCCATTGGTGGGAAATCCCACAGGACAAGCGGAAAATAATGTTTTTTGCGATAATTCCTACGGAAACAAAACAGGACTTTTTACCCATCCCTAGTCATACCACACATCTTACAATTGCAATAGTCTTATAATAGGGATACCACAGAGCTTACAATTGAAATTCCGTTACACAGCTTACAAATTAAATGATGCTACACTAATGATATCAAAGATCTTACAAATGAAATGGAGCTAAACTAGTGATACTACAGAGCTTACAAATGAAATATGGTTAAACTAGTTATGCCACAGATCTCACAATTGAAGTGGAATTAAACTTGTGAAACAGAGCTACACCAGTGTTATCATAGAGCTTACAACTGAAATTAAACCACACTAGTGGTACCTTAGAGCATACCATTGAAATAGAGCTATCCCATTGCTATCATAGAGCTTACATTTGATATGGAGATGCAATAGTGATACCACAAGGTTTATTATTAAAATGAAGCTGCAGTAGTGATTTTACAAATCTTACCATTGAAGTGGACCTACATTAGTGATACCACAGAGCTTACAATTGAAATTGAGCTAAACTATTGCTATCATGGAGCTTACGACTAAATGGAAACATCACTAGTGACACCACAGAGCTTACAACAGAATTAGAGCTACTCATATACAACCTACCAATAGATAGTTTTGCTCTGGCGCTAAAACAGGAACATATTAGGTATAATACATATAAATTAGGAAATAAGGTGATACTATAATCCCAGAAACAATTAAATAAACAATAATAAATGCACCAATAGAACAGTCTAATTAAAAATAGTCCAACAAACTTTCATATAACTTGTAGTCAAATTTTTGAAAGCTTTTCCTTCCTTGGAGGGCTTACATAGCTTACAAATGAAATGGTGCTACACTAGTGATATCAAAGATCTTACTAATGAAATGGGGCTAAACTAGATGCACTAGTGATGCTACAGAGCTTATAATTGATATTGCGCTAGACTAGTAATATCAGACAGCTTCTAACTGAAAAGGTGCTACACCAGTGATTCCACAGAGCTTACAATTGAAATGAAGCTATAATAGTGATATCACTGAGCTTACAAACATTGCGCTACACTAGTGATATTAAAGATATTACAATTGAAGTGCTTACAGAGCTTATAAATTAAATAGGGCTAAATTAGTTATACAACAGAGTTCACAACTAAAATGGAACTACTCTGGTGATAGCACCATGTTTACCATTGAAATGGAGCTACCCCATTGCTACCATAGATCTTACATTTGAAATGGAGATGCACTAGTGATAACACAAGGCTTATAATTAAAAATAAGCTGCATTAGTGATTTCACACATCTTACCATTGAAGGGGAGCTACACTAGTGATGCCACAGTGCTTACAACTGAAATGGAGCTACACTATTGGTATCAAAGAGCTTATAACTGAATTGAAATTAAGCTACAAAGGTGATACCAAGAACAATTAAAATTGAGCTACACTAATGATATCACAGAACTTACAAATTAAATGGCTACACTAATGTTACTACAGATCTTACAATGAAATTGAGCTAAACTAGCGATAACACAGGGCTTAAATAGAGCTAATCTAGTTATACCACAGAGCTCACAATTGAAATAGAACTACACAAGTGATACCACAGAATTTGCAGTTGAAATAGAGCTACACCAGTGCTATCATAGAGCTTACAATTGAATGAAACTACACTAGAGATACCACAGAGCTTACAACTGAAATAGAGCTACACCAGTGCTATCATAAAGTTTACAGTTGCAATAGAGATGCACTTGTGGTACCAAAACACTTATTATTGATATTAAGCTACACTAGTGATATCACACAACTTATAATTGAAATGGTACAACACCAGTGATACCACAGTGCTTACAACTGAAATGAAGCTACACTAGTGATAGAACAGAGATTACAATTGAAATGGAACTACACTAGTGATATCACAGAAGCTATAACTGAAATGGCACAACCCCAGTCCAAGAGGTGTGCAGTCAATGACCTCAATTCATACTTGTAGTTCCTTGAGACAAGAGGAATGCCTAGGGAAGAGGCATAGGATTCCTCAATAAAGAGGCTTGTGGCTCCAGAGTCAAACAGGGCATGGATAGATATGTAGATACGCTCAAAGACAGCCAGGAGGAGGTGATAGGAAGAGATAAACACAGGATGTCTTCAGAGGGGATGGAAGACAGACATAGAGAAAATCCCCCTGTGGTCCCTAAGTCCTGAGGTTTCCCTGCTTATTGGGGCATAAACGAACAATACAATCTGGTTGTCCACAATATAAACAGAGGCTTTGAGTACGGTGTCAGGATTTCTCTTCTTCAGAGAGATGAGCCATTCTTCCAATTTCCAGCAGTTCAGTAGGTACATCCTGCAGAGGAGAAACAGTAGATGCATTCTGAAAGAGAGGATCCAGTCACACTGGAGGATGATGGGTGGGTCGGTAAGACCTATACTGGTCTCTTTCCAGCCTTCTTACCTGGAGGCAATCAGTATTGTAGGCTAGAATCTTGAACACAACTGCATACTGCAAGAAGGTTCTTTGTCCCTATTGGCTCCAGTAGGGTGAACTCTGCTATGGCCTGCCTACCCAGTACATAAAAAAAAATTATCTAAAGGCAGCTAGAAAGCAATCCAGATCATTCAAGGAGACACCCAGGACAGAGCTTGTCTCTTAAGCAACAAAATGATGAAGGTTACACTAACCTGGTGGGACAAGAAGGCTTCGGGTTGCCTCTGGAAATGGAGGAAGTATTGATTTAAAAATTGCCTCAGCTCCCTGGCATTCCCATCAATGCTGTCCGAGAGAGGAAAACAAGGGGGCAGTGGGAGAAAGGAAGGGTCTGGACCTTGTGGGATAACAGGAACCAGAGGAGGTGTAGGAGACTCAAAGCTCTGCTGCATGTATTACAGCAGGGTGGTAATGGAGCCCAATTTTTGATCCAGGTGCTGGATCCATGAACATGTTTATCTAACAAGGCCCCCTGTTGAAGCACAGCGCTGGACAGCTCCTTAGGATCAGCTGACATAGAACAGCAGTATGGGAGAACGAGCTCCCAATGGCACCATCTGGGTGTCACACTCAGCTGGATCCAACAGGAGAGCGAGTGCTAAGAGGTGAAGACTAGAGAGCGGAGCTGGAGAACATGGAGAACACAGAGGAGCCAGTGAATGTTCAGGATGACTAAACAGTAGTAGTGCCAGCTCTTCTGTAGGGTAGAGTGCAGGCTAGGTGTCACAGTTTGTTAAGACTCTCAGACACAAAGTTAGGTAAAAACACAACTTTATTGAAAAGTTTAAGACAATCCCATAGGATCTCATACACATACATACATATACATAGAAATGACAGGAAAGCAGTAATAATAGCGAGTAAGGCTCTACCGGCCCTGCTAATATACCGGGAAAGGCAGCCTGGACAAGCAACGAAATATAGGTGGCTCTACCGGCCCTGCCAATATACCGGGCAAGGCAGCCTAACGGAATACCAGGAGTGTACAGGCTTTAGCGGCCCTGCCAATATACCGGGCAGGGCAGCCTAATGGAACACAAGATGTATACAGGCTCTACCGGCCCTGCCAATACCGGGTAAGGCAACCCAAGATGAATAGGGAAGGAAGGTTCTACCGGCCTTACCAATATACCGGGCAGGGCAGCCTTAACAGAGATGGTGGCAACCACTGAGGCCTCAATGACCGTCAGATGACAATGACAGTCATAAAGATGATATACAGAGGCTAAATGAGCATAAGTGGTAAATCAAGGAATCACAGGGAATCACCAGTACCCGCGTACTGGACAACCAACATAGTTGTCTAGGACATGACAGCAAAACCAGCGTGGAGCGAACCAGTACCCGCATACTGGGAGACAATCACATGAGTATAACGGCAGACAGATGGCTATGAGAGAACCAGTACCCGTGTACTAAGAGTCACCATATATACGAGACGACAGTCTCCGAGAGGCAGTGGAGCAAACCAGTACCCGCGTACTGGGAACCAACAATATCAATGCAATGTAAGCCGTGAGGCAGTGGAGCAAACCAGCACCCGCGCACTGGGAACAAACAATAACAATGCAATGTAAGCCGTGAGGCAGTGGAGCGAACCAGTACCCGCGTACTGGGAACCAACAATCTCGATGCAATTTAAGTCGGGAGGCAGTGGAGCGAACCAGCACCTGCGTACTGGGAACCAACAGTATCAATGGCAGTGTAGGCCGTGAGGCCGTGGAGCGAACCAGCACCTGCATACTGGAACCAACAGTATCAATGTCAATGTAGGCCGTAAGGCTGTGGAGCGAACCAGCACCCGCGTACTGGAACCAACAGTATCAATGTCAATGTAGGCCATGAGGCCGTGGAGCGAACCAGTACCCGCTTACTGGGAGCAATCACATGAATGTAGGACAGCCAGATGGCTGTGGAGCGAACCAGTACCCGCATACTGGGAGCAACTAGTATCGGGGCAGCAGTAGCCGTACAGTAGTGGAGCAAACCAGTACCCGTGTACTGGGAGCCAGCAAGAGTGGAAATGTCGCCTGGGCAGACACAGATGAGTAGGAAACTGAACGCTGCAGACGAAACAGGAACCAGCACTCCGATGGTCAACCGGATCAGGAACGGCAACGAGGACTGGCAGCAGGAAGCAGCAACGACGGGCGACTCCAACCGGATCAGGAACGGAAACTGGAACCGCTGAACAGGAGACTCAGGAACAGGATGATCTCAGGATAGCAGGAACACAGCTATGGCCCATAGAACTTCAGGAACATGATGAAAAGACAAGCAGTCTAGAGACAACACGAAAGGGCAACCAAAGGGTGCCCAAACTCAGTCTAAATAGGCAAAGTGGGGCGGGCTGAAGGCAGACAGCCAATGGGAACCCCCTACAGGTAATAGACACACAAAGGCAGCAATCACGGGCACTGTGATACTAGGGTGCAGGGCTAGGGAGCAAGGATAGTAAGTGGGGCCACCAGGAGGTGGACAACTCTCCAAAGAAGAACTATACTTCAAGTGCCAGGCTGACCTACCGTAGGATACCATTAGCACATAAGACAGCAACAGGTGCAAGGTAGATAAAAGAAGGAAGAGGCACCTACCAGGATGAAGAAGGGTTAGTTGTACAAGCCGGGTCTAAACATAGGAGACAGCAGTGTGAGTCGTACAGGTATCCTTTTAAAAGGTCACACGCAGTAGAGAGTGTGACCTCATGAATCATTAACCATGTCGACTGCACAAAAATGTTGACATGAGAAACTTGCACTGCTTCACAGCACGAGATCCTCGTGTTGTCTAGTGAATGGTCGCGTACATGTAATCAGTCCTATCCTCCTTTCCTGAGCAGGTAGCCTGACACTTTGCTTTGCATATGGGTAATCATATAATTATAGAGCCGGTAGCCTCACATGCAATGTGTTTTTTCAACCCCACTCGCACCTATATATTAATCCTACACTAATCCGAGCACCTCCTCTTCCCGCAGTTGACTGCCAGTGCTATCACAGGTCAATGTACATGGAGACCAATCTGGGAACTGCGGGAAGAGGAGGCACTTGGATTAGCGTAGGGTTAATATACAGGTGCAAGTGGGGTTGAAAAAGCACATTCCATGTGAGGCTGCTGGATCTATAATTATCTAATTACTAGTGATGAGCGAGCACCCCAATGCTCGGATGTTCGGGTGCTCTGACCGAGCACCCCCTGAGGCTCGAGTGCTCGGCCGAGCACCCGAGCCCCATTGAAGTCAATGGGAGGACTCGAGCATTACACCAGGCACCCCCTGCTCTGATGAGGGGAGGGTGCCTGGTCCATAGGAAAAGGGCAGAAAAAGATGGAAACACTACAGAAATGGTTCAGGGACAGCATAGGGAGGATGTCTGGATGCACCTTGGACTCCAACATCGCTGCTGGGAACGATCTTTCGCCCGTAGTACGCCATTTTTACAGACTGACCGTAAAACACACAAAAAGGAAAATAAAAACGACTTTAGGCGAAAAATTGTTACCAAACAGTATTTGCTGTATATTTACTTGTATATCATCTGCAAATTCTCCCAAAAATTTCATCGATTTTCTGAAGTGAGGCCATGATTAAGAGGGAAACGTGCGCAGAGGCAAATTATCCCAAACATTTCCTTGATTTTCAGAACTGAGGCCATGATTAAGAGGGAAACGTGCGCAGAGGCAAATTCTCCCAAAAATTTCCTTGATTTTCAGAACTGAGGCCATGATTAAGAGGGAAACGTGCGCTGAGCTGACCATCTAAAACATTATGGGTGAGGGTCTGCTGCAGAGCTGACCATCCTAAACATTATATGCGAAGGCCCGCTAGTGAGCTGACGCTATAAAACATTATATGAGAGGGCCCGCTAGAGAGCTGACCCAATAAAACATTATATGAGAAGGCCCGCTGGTGAGCTGACCTATATAAAAATTGGCAAACAGGGCCCGCTGGTGAGCTGGCCCTATATAAAAATTATATCACAGGGCCCGCTGGTGAGCTGGCCCTATATAAAAATTATATCCCAGGGCACGCTGGTGAGCTGGCCCTATATAAAAATTATATCCCAGGGCATATGGAAGAGGAGGAGGAGGATGAGAACATTAAGAGTCAACCATATACCCGTTTTTGGGGTGGAAGGGGTGAATGGGAATACAGAGTATTCCCATCATTGTAAATAACATATATAAAGTGAGTTTATGTTCCCCCGGGGCTTTCCTCCAGTGGAGTGGAGAAGTCAGGGGAAATCCAGGCCTTGTTCATTTTTATAAGTGTCAACCTATCAGCATTGTCGGTGGAAAGGCGGATACGCTTATCTGTTATGATGCCACCAGCAGCACTAAATACCCGCTCAGACAGAACGCTGGCGGCAGGGCAGGCCAGCACCTCCAAGGCGTAGAGTGCCAGTTCATACCACGTGTCCAGCTTGGACACCCAGTAGTTGTAAGGCACAGAGGGATCATTGAGGACGCTGACACGGTCTGCTACGTACTCCTTCACCATCTTCCAAAACTTTTCCCTCCTTGTGACACTAGGCTGCGCATCAGGGTGAGGGTGCTGGCGGGGTGTCATGAAGGTGTCCCACGCCTTGGAGAGTGTTGCCCTGCCTTTGTCGGAACTGCTGTGTGCTCCCCTTTTCTCCCCTTCTCGGTTGGCCAAGGTAGCACGTACTCTGCCGCCAGCGTTGTCAGATGGAAAATTTTGGAGCAATTTTTCAACAAGAACCTTCTGGTATTGCACCATTTTGCTTGTCCTCTCCACCGGAGGAATGAGAGATGAGAAATTCTCTTTGTAGCGGGGGTCCAGAAGGGTGAACACCCAGTAATCCGTGTTGTCTAAAATGCGTACAACGCGTGGGTCACGGGAAAGGCAGCCTAACATAAAGTCAGCCATGTGTGCCAGAGTACCAACAGTCAAGATTTCGCTGTCCTCACCAGGAGGCTGACTCTCAATATCCTCATCCTCTTCCTCCTCTTCTGCCCACCCACGCTGAAGAGATGGAACTAAAGTTCCATGGCTACCCTCTGTAGCGGAGGCAACCGTGTCTTCCTCCTCCTCCTCCTCCTCCTCCTCCTCCTCCTCCTCCGCCTCCTCCAATTGTCGCTGAGAAGACGAAGTGAGGGTGCTCTGGCTATCACCTTGTGTAAGCTCTTCCTCCCCCATTTCCACCTCTTCCACATGCAAAGCGTCGGTTTTAATTGTG
The DNA here is from genome assembly GCA_037306005.1 of Rhinophrynus dorsalis. Taxonomy (NCBI): domain Eukaryota; kingdom Metazoa; phylum Chordata; class Amphibia; order Anura; family Rhinophrynidae; genus Rhinophrynus; species Rhinophrynus dorsalis. The sequence goes on from CM074727.1 coordinate 98,701,996, forward strand.
AGCAGCGAGCGTTTCAGTAGACACAGAAGTGGGATGGTTACACTGATAATAGCGTTATCGCCGCTCACCATCTGTGTCGATTCCTCAAAATTGCGTAAAACCTCGCAGAGGTCTGACATCCATTCCCACTCCTCACTTCTGATTACAGGAAGTTGAACGGAGAGGCGACGACCGTGTAACAGCTGGTACTCCACTACTGCCCTCTGCTGCTCACAAAGCCGGGCCAACATGTGGAAGGTGGAGTTCCAGCGCGTGCTCACGTCACACAGCAGCCGGTGAGCTGGCAATTGTAAGCGCTGCTGCAGCTTCAACAGGCCGGCCGAAGCTGTAGATGACTTACGGAAATGTGCACACACGCGGCGCACCTTGGTCAAGAGATCATGCACATTGGGGTAGGTTTTTAGAAATCGCTGCACCACTAAATTAAATACATGCGCTAGGCATGGTACGTGTGTGAGCTTGCCGAGCTCCAAAGCCGCCACCAAGTTACGCCCATTATCACACACAACCATGCCTGGTTGCAGGTTGAGTGGCGAGAGCCACTGCTCGGTCTGGTGACTAATCCCCTGCAACAGCTCTGAGGCCGTGTGCTGTTTGTCCCCAAGGCAGATCAGCTTCAGCACGGCCTGTTGACGCTTCCCCACTGCAGTGCTACACTGCTTCCAGCTACTGGCTGATGGGGGAGTGGCGGTGTGTGTAGAGAATTCGGAGGTGGAAACGGAGGAGGAGGAGCCAATAACGTAGGTGCTGGTGGAAACCCTGATGGAGGTAGGGCCCGCAATCCTCGGCGTGGGTAGCACCCGTGCCATCCCAGGGTCCGAGTCGCTCCCAGCCTCCACGACATTCACCCAGTGTGCCGTCAGGGAAATGTAGCGTCCCTGGCCACAAGCACTTGTCCATGTGTCAGTCGTTAAGTGGACCTTCCCAGTAACTGCGTTGGTCAGGGCACGGGTGATGTTACGGGACACATGGTGGTGTAATGCGGGGATGGCACACCGGGAAAAGTAGTGGCGGCTGGGGACCGCGTACCGAGGGACAGCTGCTGCCATCAGGCTGCGGAAGGACTCAGTGTCCACAAGCCTAAATGGCAGCATTTCGATGGCCAGTAATTTTGAAAGGTGTGAGGTTAGTGCTATGGCCTGTGGGTGGGTGGCTGGGTATTTTCTCTTGCGCTCAAATGCCTGGGGTAACGACATTTGGACGCTGTGCTGGGACAGGGAAGTGGATGTGGTCGCTGATGGTGCTTCAGATGCTACAGGTGCAGGGCGGGAGGTATGCGGGCCTGCGCCTTCGACAGGCGATTGGCCGGCACCGAAAACAGGGGAAGAGGAGGCAGTGGTGTGGCCTGCAGACACAGATGGGCGATCCAGGCGTTCCTCCCACTTACTACGGTGCTTGGATGCCATGTGTCGGATCATGCTGGTGGTGGTGAGGTTTCTAGTGTTCATGCCTCGGCTCATTCTGGTGTGGCACAGGTTGCAAACTACAAATCTTTTGTCGTCCGCACTTTCCTTAAAAAAACGCCATACCGCGGAACACCTACCCCTTGGCAAGGTAGATTTACGCAAGGGGGTGCTCCGTGGAACATTTGCGGGCCGGTTTGGTGCGGTCCGCCTTCTTTCTGTAGCCACACCACTGCCTCTTCCAGCCTGTTGCGGTGCTGCAGATGGCTCACCCTCAGGACTGCTGTCATCGCTCGGCTCTACACCTTCCCAGGTGGGGTCAGTCACCTCATCGTCCACCAAGTCCTCCTCCACTTCCTCACTCTGATCATCCTCCTCAAGTCTTGATCCCACCACATACTCGGTCATTGACAACTGTATAACATTCTCCTCAACAAGGTCTTGAGAAGGAAATAGTGGTTGATTTAATGGCAACTGTGTCTCATCATCATCATCATCATCCACTACTTCCTTTGACCTTAAATGCCGTTCACATCTGTCATCTTCTTGTGATTGGGTAGCCTCTAGAGGTTGTGAATCAGGGCACAAGATGTCATGTTCCTCTGCAAGCGTGCTTGGAGAGAGGGTCAAATGAAGGATTGGTGATGAGACGAGCTCATCACTATATCCCAGTGTGGGATCACTTCTTTGACCAGACCGTGTATGGTGGGAGGAAGGATGATCAGAGTGAGGATTATGTTGACCAGACTCTTGGCTACTGAGAGTGGACTTGGTGGAAGACAGGGTGGTGCTTAACCGACTGGAAGCAGTATCAGCTGTCATCCAACCGACCACCTGTTCGCACTGGTCGGACCTCGAGAGTGATGTCCTGCGACGCCCTGTGAAATCAGACATGAAGCTAGGTATGGTGGATGTCTTTCTTTCTTGTGCTCTGGCACCAGGCACAGTTTCTCCGCGTCCTGACCCGCGCCCTGAACTTTCAGGATCACGTCCACTTCCCCGTCCCTTTTTACCCGCCTTCTTCATCTTACACGATATATATGACTTTAATATATATGAGTTTGAAAACTTAACAGTATTTCTTACTATTCTGCAACTCTGCAGAGTACACAGAATAGGCTGCTAAACGGCGGTGAAACACACTGAATGGAATATGTGACTTTAATATTTGAGTTTGAAAACTTAACAGTATTTCTTACTATTCTGCAACTGTTCAGAGTACACAGAATAGGCTGCTAAACGGCGGTGATACACACTGAATGGAATATGTGACTTTAATATTTGAGTTTGAAAACTTAACAGTATTTCTTATTATTCTGCAACTGTACAGAGTACACAGAATAGGCTGCTAAACTGCGGTGAAACACACTGAATGGAATATGTGACTTTAATATTTGAGTTTGAAAACTTAACAGTATTTCTTACTATTCTGCAACTCTGCAGAGTACACAGAATAGGCTGTTAAACGGCGGTGAAACACACTGAATGGAATATGTGACTTTAATATTTGAGTTTGAAAACTTAACAGTATTTCTTATAATTCTGGAACTGTACAGAGTACACAGAATAGGCTGTTAAACGGCGGTGAAAGACACTGAATGGAATATGTGACTTTAATATTTGAGTTTGAAAACTTAACAGTATTTCTTATAATTCTGGAACTGTACAGAGTACACAGAATAGGCTGTTAAACGGCGGTGAAAGACACTGAATGGAATATGTGACTTTAATATTTGAGTTTGAAAACTTAACAGTATTTCTTATAATTCTGCAACTGTACAGAGTACACAGAATAGGCTGTTAAACGGCGGTGAAACACACTGAATGGAATATGTGACTTTAATATTTGAGTTTGAAAACTTAACAGTATTTCTTACTATTCTGCAACTCTGCAGAGTACACAGAATAGGCTGTTAAACGGCGTTGAAACACACTGAATGGAATATGTGACTTTAATATTTGAGTTTGAAAACTTAACAGTATTTCTTACTATTCTGCAACTGTTCAGAGTACACAGAATAGGCTGCTAAACGGCGGTGATACACACTGAATGGAATATGTGACTTTAATATTTGAGTTTGAAAACTTAACAGTATTTCTTATTATTCTGCAACTGTACAGAGTACACAGAATAGGCTGCTAAACTGCGGTGAAACACACTGAATGGAATATGTGACTTTAATATTTGAGTTTGAAAACTTAACAGTATTTCTTACTATTCTGCAACTGTTCAGAGTACACAGAATAGGCTGCTAAACGGCGGTGATACACACTGAATGGAATATGTGACTTTAATATTTGAGTTTGAAAACTTAACAGTATTTCTTATTATTCTGCAACTGTACAGAGTACACAGAATAGGCTGCTAAACTGCGGTGAAACACACTGAATGGAATATGTGACTTTAATATTTGAGTTTGAAAACTTAACAGTATTTCTTACTATTCTGCAACTCTGCAGAGTACACAGAATAGGCTGTTAAACGGCGGTGAAACACACTGAATGGAATATGTGACTTTAATATTTGAGTTTGAAAACTTAACAGTATTTCTTATAATTCTGGAACTGTACAGAGTACACAGAATAGGCTGTTAAACGGCGGTGAAAGACACTGAATGGAATATGTGACTTTAATATTTGAGTTTGAAAACTTAACAGTATTTCTTATAATTCTGCAACTGTACAGAGTACACAGAATAGGCTGTTAAACGGCGGTGAAACACACTGAATGGAATATGTGACTTTAATATTTGAGTTTGAAAACTTAACAGTATTTCTTACTATTCTGCAACTCTGCAGAGTACACAGAATAGGCTGTTAAACGGCGTTGAAACACACTGAATGGAATATGTGACTTTAATATTTGAGTTTGAAAACTTAACAGTATTTCTTACTATTCTGCAACTGTTCAGAGTACACAGAATAGGCTGCTAAACGGCGGTGATACACACTGAATGGAATATGTGACTTTAATATTTGAGTTTGAAAACTTAACAGTATTTCTTATTATTCTGCAACTGTACAGAGTACACAGAATAGGCTGCTAAACTGCGGTGAAACACACTGAATGGAATATGTGACTTTAATATTTGAGTTTGAAAACTTAACAGTATTTCTTACTATTCTGCAACTCTGCAGAGTACACAGAATAGGCTGTTAAACGGCGTTGAAACACACTGAATGGAATATGTGACTTTAATATTTGAGTTTGAAAACTTAACAGTATTTCTTATAATTCTGGAACTGTACAGAGTACACAGAATAGGCTGTTAAACGGCGGTGAAAGACACTGAATGGAATATGTGACTTTAATATTTGAGTTTGAAAACTTAACAGTATTTCTTATAATTCTGCAACTGTACAGAGTACACAGAATAGGCTGTTAAACGGCGGTGAAAGACACTGAATGGAATATGTGACTTTAATATTTGAGTTTGAAAACTTAACAGTATTTCTTATAATTCTGGAACTGTACAGAGTACACAGAATAGGCTGTTAAACGGCGGTGAAAGACACTGAATGGAATATGTGACTTTAATATTTGAGTTTGAAAACTTAACAGTATTTCTTATAATTCTGCAACTGTACAGAGTACACAGAATAGGCTGTTAAACGGCGGTGAAAGACACTGAATGGAATATGTGACTTTAATATTTGAGTTTGAAAACTTAACAGTATTTCTTCCTATTCTGCAACTCTGCACAGTACACAGAATGTGCTGCTAAACTGCGGCGAAGCACACTGAATGGAATATGTGACTTTGATATTTGAGTTTGAAGACTTAACAGTATTTCTTCCTATTCTGCAACTCTGCACAGTACACAGAATGTGCTGCTACACTGCGGCGAAGCACACTGAATGGAATATGTGACTTTGATATTTTAGTTTGAAGACTTAACAGTATTTCTTCCTATTCTGCAACTCTGCACAGTACACAGAATGTGCTGCTAAACTGCGGCGAAGCACACTGAATGGAATATGTGACTTTGATATTTGAGTTTGAAGACTTAACAGTATTTCTTCCTATTCTGCAACTCTGCACAGTACACAGAATGTGCTGCTAAACTGCGGCGAAGCACACTGAATGGAATATGTGACTTTGATATTTTAGTTTGAAGACTTAACAGTATTTCTTCCTATTCTGCAACTCTGCACAGTACACAGAATGTGCTGCTACACTGCGGCGAAGCACACTGAATGGAATATGTGACTTTGATATTTGAGTTTGAAGACTTAACAGTATTTCTTCCTATTCTGCAACTCTGCACAGTACACAGAATGTGCTGCTAAACTGCGGCGAAGCACACTGAATGGAATATGTGACTTTGATATTTTAGTTTGAAGACTTAACAGTATTTCTTCCTATTCTGCAACTCTGCACAGTACTCAGAATGTGCTGCTAAACTGCGGCGACGCACACTGAATGGAATACGTGACTTTGATATTTTAGTTTGAAGACTTAACAGAATGTGCTCTAATCTGCAACTTTGCACACTAAACAGAATGTGCTCTAATCTGCAACTTTGCACACTAAACAGAATGTGCTCTAATCTGCAACTGTGCACACTAAACAGAATGTGCTCTAATCTGCAACTTTGAACACTAAACAGAATATATATATTTTTTTTTTTTTTTTTTTTGTTTTTTTCCCCCCACACCAAATAACCTGCTGCCCCCACACACAGTAGTCCTAAAAAGGACTTTTGGTTCTTTTTTTTTCACAATTTTTGTTTTTTTCCTCCCTACACTGCCTTTCCCTTCCTATCCTCAGCTCTCCCTGGCTCAGACTGAGCCGAACTCGCTGGTCAGGTGCTATACAGCACCTGACCACGGGTTCTGGCCAGCCAATCAGTGTAATGCCAGCAGCCAACATGGCTGCTGGCATTACACCGATGTCAGAGCCTCCCTGCACGTTTATTGGCTGCGCAGCAGCCGCAAAACGTGCGGGGAGGAGACCCGAACATGGCGGGCGAGCACATGCGGTACTCGTACGAGTACCGCCATGTGCCGAGCAGAGCGATGCTCGAGCCGATCCGAGCATCGGCCGAGCATGCTCGCTCAACACTACTAATTACCCAAATGCAAAGCGAAGTGTCAAGCTACTGGCTCAGGACGGGAGGGCAGGACTGACTACATGTATGTGGCCATTCACTAGACGATATGAGGATCTTGCGCTGTGAAGCATTGAGAGATTCTCATGTCGAGATTTTTGTGCAGGCCACATGGTTAATGATTCATGAGGTTGCACGATCTTCTGCGTGCGACCTTTTAAAAGTGAACCAGTCGTACAAGCCAGGTAGAACACAGGAAACAGCAGGGTTACTAGAACAAGCCAGGTCAAACACAGGAGAGAACATGGTTAGTTGTACGGGCCAGATCAAACACAGAGCGGCTGCAGGATAGTTGTACAAGCTGGGTTGAACACCGGAGACAGCAGAGTTGGTTGAACAAGCCGAGTCAACTACAGGAGAGAGCAGGATAGTCGAACAAGCTAGATGAAACACAGGATAGAGCGTGATAGTCGAGCAAGCCATGTCAAACACAGGAAAAAGCAGGATAGCCGAACAAGCCGTGTCAAACACAGGCGAGAGGAGGATAGCCGAACAAGCCGGGTCAAGCACAGGAGAGAGCAAGATAGTCAAACAAAGCTGGTCAAACACAGGAGAGAGCAGGACAGTTGAGCTAGCCAGGTCAAACACAGAAAAGCAATCCATACAGGAAGAACAAGGGACACAGGCATGAAGTATGGAAAGACAGAACTAGGCACCGAAACTCCAGATAGCGCATTAGCAGACATGAAAGAGGCTTATAAGCACATGAAGTGATGAGTGGCAGGAGAGAAGATGAAAGCGAGGCTACTCACAGGTAGCCACTGACAATATTTTTATTAGTTTCACTGATTACCTCTGATCCCTATTAATACAAAGTCTTTATCTGAACGCAGAGGAGAAGTATACCCATGTAATGGATCCTACCCGTTACTGAGCCCTTGTCTGGACCACAAACTATTTACTTAAAAACTATGGACCTTGTTGCCCTGCTTGGATGTAGCTGTGGGCTCTGGCATACGAACTGGCCAGCTATTGCCAGGAACAAAGACTTATAGTTATGAACATTGGTTTGTGTATTAAGTTTGGTTTTATGTATTTTCAAATATTGTATGTGTTTAATTGTACTTGTCCAATTTGAAGGTTTGTGCAATCACCAACTACCAGGTATGCAAATATCTTCCTTAGCTTAACATGGGAAATGGTAGGCAGACCAGTGATTGATCAAAGTTGGGGCAGGGCATTCAAAATAGTCAATCAAAGGCTCCAACCTTGGGCCACTGTCCCTAAGATGTGGATTACAGCAACTCCAGCAATTCACTATGTTGACCCCCTGCCATGTGGTAATTAGTTCACACCCCTCAGTCTGTGAGTCACCTATTGTATAGCCTGAAACTCTGTTGCCAGCCCTTTGTATTATATGTTGTGAGTTGATTACCTCTGTGAATGCTCTCATTGTGTCAGCCCTTGCCTTTTGTCTGATGTGTTAAGATTTAATCATGTTCCCTATTGTATCAGGTTTCCCCATGTGATCCAATGTACTGTACTGTATATAAATATCTGTGGTTTGTGATAATAAAGTGAGTTCTGTTTTGGAGTGAACAAGGAGTCCTGGAGTCTTGTATTGCTTATGGTCTAAAGTGTCCACTCTGATACCCATCTGCGCCAAGTATCCTGATCATACTCTAACCGGTGCACCTGACGGTGCTTATCTGGCGTTGAGAAGGAGAGACCCGGGAACGACGGCGGAAGGCGACGGTGGGATTTCTCCTTCTTTTATCGGGTGTACCAGCTAAGAGATGGCGGCGAAAGCGTGGCTACCGGAGGCCATAGGAGTGTATGACATGCGGTACCACTACATCGGATGTCAATGGGAGACCTTCCTAGGTGATTTAGCCGAGGAGTTTTACCGGGAGGTCATCACCTGCATCACAGAGGAGCTCCGAGTCCAGGACGGATACTGGGAAATGATCAAGTGCCTTCACAAGGAGTATACAGGAGTTATGGTCAACTTTTTCCCGTTCAACTTGCGCCTGAAACTCCAACAACTGGTATGGATGGCCTTTCAGGAGGATGCTACTTTCGGCCAGAGGAATTACAGCCGCTACTGGGAGATTTGGGAGAAAAGAAAGGCCATGTTTGGAAGTTACTTTCGTCCAGACATGGAGGGGAACCTAGACCGTTTAGTCGAGCAGGAATGGAACTTGGAGCTAATGTACATGGGCTGGATAGAGGAAGCCCAGGAGATACAAAGAGAGGAAAAAGACTGGGGGGTTACTCATCTGAGGAGGACTTCAGTGGAGCTGAGGACTTAGATGGAGCTGCCCCTGTTCACTCCACATTGGTGAGTGGGAATGCGTTCCTCACCAGTGCCCCTGTTGCCCTGCCTGATACCCCTTTGCCCCTGGACTGTTTGTTGCCTGAGCAGAGGGGTGGGAATTCGTTCCCCCTCAATGAAGAGAATGCCTCTGCATCAGGGGGTGGGACGGATGTCTCCCCTGATAGGCATATTGCCCCTTCCCCTGTTTTCCCAGCTGCGGTGGATGAGACGCAGGTCCCCACCAGCAGCAATTGTATGCGCCAACTGATGGGTAGGAGAGAGCCCATCAGTCCCTATGAACCCCCTGCTGTGGTGAATGTGGAAGAGCTCACCAGCTGCTACAAAGTGATGCCCCCTGTTGTTTTGGAAAATGCCCTGGAAGCGGAGCAGTATGTGCTCTCCAGGGCCACAGAGGATGCCGCCTTGAGGGATGGGACTGCGGTCTCCCTCAAGGCAGAGGAGGCCCTGGAAAGTGATGGCCTACAAGAGGAGGGCCCCAGCGGACTGGAAGAGAGCAGTGCTGCTGGCCCTCCTGAGGATATGTTGTGTGACCTGATTGGTGGAGAAGAGTACCCCATCAGCCCCCCTGTAAACCCTGACCTGGTGAGTGGGAGCGAGCTCACCAGGGTCTGGGAAACCCCTGCTGCGGTGGAAGAGACGCAGGTCCCCACCAGCAGCCCCAGTCCGTCCCCTGTTGTTGGTGCCCTGGAGAAAGGAAAGATGGTGTTCTCCAGGTACCTGAATAAGATTGCAAGGAGGATTGAGTTTGCCCTCCTCCCCAAGACAAGAGATGGCCCTGATGTGGGGGGCCAGGAAGAAGAGGGATCCAGCAGGCTGCCACCCTGCAGTGCTGCTGCTGGAAACCCTATGTCTTGCCCCAAGACCCCCATGCTGGACAGTAGGAGAGAGCTCTCCAGTCCCCTTGTAACCCCTGGCTTGGTGCGTGGGAGCGAGCGCACCAGGTCATGTGAAGCCCTGGCTGGGATGAGTGGGACAACAGTCCTCATCCCCAGCCCAGAATGTGTCACCCCTTTTCCTGAGACCCCTGGTCTGGTGAGTGGGACCACAGTCCTCACCCAGGAGTCTGTTGTTGCCCCTGTTCTGGAGAACCCCACCTTGGTGAGTGGGACCACAGTCCTCACCAAGGACCATTTTGTTGCTCTGGCCCCAAGGAGTGGGACCACCGTCCTCCGTGAGGGTTGTTCTACTTGCCCCAGTAATTTGGATGCTTCTACGCTGGGTGAGGGAATCACCGGTTTGTCCAGAGACCTTCTGAGTACTGCCCCAGCCCAGGAGAGTGGGAAGAACATCCTCTCCTGTCCCTCTGGGGCACTTGCCCAACTAAAAGGGGGAGATGTGCCCCTCTCCCCATACTTTGATTCCCAGGTCACTGAGGATCCAGAGACACAATTGCCCCAGGGAGATCCACTGTATGGACTGGCTCTGGACCCTGAGCCACTTGCCCCAGACCCAGGAGGGTCTGACCCAAGCACTGCCTGGAGCATGGTCCAGGAGAAGCTGCCCAATTTGGTGCTCACCAGGACCAAAGTTGTACCCCTGGCCCAGGACAAGGGGCTTGCTTACTATTTCTAGGCCCGGACAAGGGGCTCACATTTTCTCCTGGCCCAGGACAAGGGGTTTGCTTATTGTTTCCCTGGCCCAGGACAAGGGGCTCCACAAGTGTTTCTGGCCTAGGACCAAGGCGTACGGACTGACGAACTGTCCAGACAAGCAGCTCACAGCAGTAATGCTCGTCTAGAGTCCCAAGCCAGCACTTACTACTGAAACCGCTGGCTTGGTACAAAAAAGGGGGAGAAATGTAACGGATTCTACCCGTTACTGAGCCCTTGTCTGGACCACAAACTATTTACTTAAAAACTATGGACCTTGTTGCCCTGCTTGGATGTAGCTGTGGGCTCTGGCATACGAACTGGCCAGCTATTGCCAGGAACAAAGACTTATAGTTATGAACATTGGTTTGTGTATTAAGTTTGGTTTTATGTATTTTCAAATATTGTATGTGTTTAATTGTACTTGTCCAATTTGAAGGTTTGTGCAATCACCAACTACCAGGTATGCAAATATCTTCCTTAGCTTAACATGGGAAATGGTAGGCAGACCAGTGATTGATCAAAGTTGGGGCAGGGCATTCAAAATAGTCAATCAAAGGCTCCAACCTTGGGCCACTGTCCCTAAGATGTGGATTACAGCAACTCCAGCAATTCACTATGTTGACCCCCTGCCATGTGGTAATTAGTTCACACCCCTCAGTCTGTGAGTCACCTATTGTATAGCCTGAAACTCTGTTGCCAGCCCTTTGTATTATATGTTGTGAGTTGATTACCTCTGTGAATGCTCTCATTGTGTCAGCCCTTGCCTTTTGTCTGATGTGTTAAGATTTAATCATGTTCCCTATTGTATCAGGTTTCCCCATGTGATCCAATGTACTGTACTGTATATAATTATCTGTGGTTTGTGATAATAAAGTGAGTTCTGTTTTGGAGTGAACAAGGAGTCCTGGAGTCTTGTATTGCTTATGGTCTAAAGTGTCCACTCTGATACCCATCTGCGCCAAGTATCCTGAATCGTCGACCGCCTGCTGCCAGCTTCCTGCGTCCCAACTTCATATGCTGTCAGGCGGCGACGTGGACTCTTCCCTGCTTCCCTGCTTCCAGCGATCCTGTGGCTGTTTTCCAGTGACTGTTCATACTCTAACCGGTGCACCTGACGGCGCTTATCTGGCGTTGAAAAGGAGAGACCCGGGAACGACGGCGGAAGGCGACGCGGTCCCTTCCCAGCTTCCGTTACAACCCTACTAATGAATCAGCATGGTTTCATGAAGAAAAGTAATTTGGACAGCGGAACTGCTGTTGATGTAGTATACTTGGATTTTGCAAAAGCCTTTGATACAGTGCCTCACAACAGGTTACTGCATAAATTAAAAGGCTTCGGTTTGGGTGGTGTTATCTGTACATGGATTGAGAACTGGTTAAATGATAGATGGCAGAGAGTTGTTGTAAATGGAACTTTTTCAAATTGGTCTAGGGTTATAAGTGGGGTGCCGCAGGGTTCAGTCCTGGGCCCAATGCTTTTTAATTTGTTTATTAATGATCTAGAAGTGGGAATTGAAAGTAGCATGTCAATCTTTGCTGATGACACTAAGCTATGTAAGGAAATACATACAGAGCTGGATGTTTTTTCCCTACAGAAGGATTTAGATAAACTAAGTGAATGGGCAGAAAAGTGGCAGATGTCATTTAATGTAGATAAATGTAAGGTTATGCATTTGGGTTGTAGAAACAAACTTGCTACATATACTCTAAATGGGAAACAACTTGGGAAATCCTCATTAGAGAAAGATTTAGGCGTACTGATAGACAATAGACTTCACAGCAGTGTGCAGAGTCACTCAGCTGCTGCAAGAGCAAATATAGTACTATCCTGCATAAAAAGAGGTGTAGAAGCAAGGGATGCTAATATTATCCTACCTCTGTATAAATCCTTGGTTAGGCCTCATCTAGAATATGGAGTACAATTTTGGTCGCCTGTTCTAAAAAAAGACATTACTGAACTGGAAAAGGTGCAGAGACGTGCAACAAAACTGATAAAGGGATTGGAGGATCTGAGTTACAAAGAGAGACTAGCCAAACTGGGCTTGTTTACATTAGAAAAGAGACGTCTAAGGGTTGATATGATTACCATTTACAAATACATTCAAGGTCAATACAAAGAACTATCCAATGAATTATTTATGCAAAGAGCTGAGCTAAGAACAAGAGGTCATCCATTAAGACTTGAGGAAAGACGCTTTCGACTAAAACACAGGCAGGGATTCTTTACAGTAAGGGAGGTAAGGCTATGGAATTCTTTGCCTCAGGATGTTGTGCTTGCAGATAATGTAACTGCATTTAAAAAAGCAATGGATGCCTATCTAGCACAGAACAATATTGACAGTTATGACAGATGGCTTCAAAGCAAATAGGATATTGATCCGGGGAACTATTTGACACACACACACACAAAGACCTACACACCTACATTGGAAATTGCTCCAGAGGGCTTTTTTGTTGCCTTCCTCTGGATCAACAGGGGTGTTATTGGCATGGGCTGGACTTGATGGACGCATGTCTTTTTTCAGCCTCATCTACTATGTTACTATGTAACCACCCATACAATCCCACATTGCCTATACCTTGTAAAATGTACCACAAAGTGTCCATTTTTTGTACATAAAGCTTTTTACATAAGCATCAGTCAGGCGCAAAACAGAGAGAAGTTATTTGTGCTTTTTTTACACAAAATTCTGTTTCTACGTTCTTCTACACATCATATCCCAAGCCCATACACACATACAAATAAAGCTGTTCTCATTATTTTATGCCCTAGGATGCACAAAAAACAAAGGCTATATTAAACCATTTGAGTTGTTTTGTTCCATTGTTGCTCATCCCTGTAGTTCTGTGCCTGGGGGAGCACGAGATGGAGATTGCATAGTAAAGCCACAGGGAGAGGTCTTTGCTGTTACCATATATGTGAAAATGACAGTTAAAGTATGTGTTCCAGGGTCCCTGATGTCGAGTATTTAGAGTGCGTGTGACCAGGTACTCCATCCCAAATACACATGACTATACATTGGCACCAAAAGGCTTAAAGTGTTAGCAATGTCCAAAAAAAAGTTTTTTTGCATTTAGAAGAGCTTAAAAAGCTGAGCTAAATGCAAAAAAACGTATCTCTCAAACCACTATGGTTTAAGAGATACAGGCATTTAAATTTCGCTGTCTCCTACTGACAGCTGTAAAGCTGTCAGCAGGAGATCTGTGTCGGTCGACACGGAGGTGCTTGAGAAGTGCCGAGATCTCATTACTTACACGGAATCCCTTCATTGGAATGGTCTAAAACGTGTGTCTGGTGTTCAAGCACACGTTTTAGACCATTCCAATGAAGGGATTCCTTGTAAGTAACGAGATCTCGGCACTTCTCAAGCGCTTCCGTGTCGACCGACACAGATCTCCTGCTGACAGCTTTACAGCTGTCAGTAGGAGACAGCGAAATTTAAATGCCTGTATCTCTTAAACCATAGCGGTTTGAGAGATACATTTTTTGCATTTAGCTCAGCTTTTTAAGCTTTTCTAAATGCAAAAAAAACTTTTTTTTGGACATTACTAACACTTCAAATGAAAATCTCAAAGTAAACAATTTTTTATAAAAGCATAAACAAAAATAAAAATAAAATAGACATATCCTATATAATAATTCGCTAAATCATGTGTAACGCCATAACACTGCGCGTGCTGCAGTCATGCGCAGTAGAGACTGCCCGCGCTGCGGCTGATACAGAGCTGAGCACTCCAAAGGAGCGTCCAGCTCTGTATCAGCCATGGTGCAGGCAGTTTCCACTGCGCGTGACTGCCCCGCGACCGGGTGGCTGTGACACTGTGGTCCGTGTAACGGGCTGTTCAACTAGTAAATATATATATGGAAATAAACATACAGGTTTTCAAATATCTGTTTTTATTCAAAAAGCCCAAGAGATTTTATTTAAACTCCAAAATATAATATAATGGGTTATTGGAAAATAAATATTATGTGCAACGTGTATACATTTATATAATTATTTGTAGAGTGGAGATTGTAGCCGTATTAGTCCAGTGATGCAGATGTAAAATAACAAACAAAATAAGTATCTTGTAATACCTTTTTTATTGGACTAACAGAATTTTGGATTGACAAGCTTTCGGGAGAACCTATAATTATTTGTGAACATATAACATTTAGGTCTTATTTACAGTTTATGTGCTTTTGCATGTACACATATATACTGTATTTATTAATGCAAGATTTTCTTTCACTAATATACTTGCACAGATGTTTTATATACTTTTAAATATATTTTTATATGTGATGCATTTGAATATCCACTTGTTTTGCCCGGTACGTGCAAATGCAGTTTTCACCACATCGAGTGGTGGTTCCTGCATGGATTAACGATGCTCTTCACTGTGAGACTGAGGCATGGATGATACCCTAGCCTCAATGTGAGAAAGGTGCTACAACAGGGCAAATTACAAGTGGAATACTCCATTCTCTTTTGGCATTTTTTGGTTTACTCTATGTGTATATAAATAAAATAGATCACAAACAAGATTTTTATCCCTGATGGAGTTAGACTGCACTCTCACGAAACGCGTAGGGAAACTTTAAATAAACTTCACTTTTATTCATCTTTATCGTGCATCTCCTTATCATTGATTGCAAGATATAAGCGACATCTGGTGAGTACATTTGATGTGGAGCCATAAGTGGGTACTATTTGCAAACAGTTTACCGTTAGATGCACCCCCTTCTCTATCTTTTTGCGCCTCTGAGGCTTATTTCTTCCTGCACCTGACCCAAGGAGGCCTATCACCTATCTTCCTACGGAGAAGTTGATCATAAGATCCCTGAGAGAGACAATGTAACAACTCTTATTGAGGCAGAAACACAAGAATTCTTAAAGGGATATTAATACCTTTGTGGTTTGAGAGATATTCACAAGCAAAGTTTCCCCTCCCACCCCTTTTACCTAGTGTAAGCCATCTCTTTTCAGATGTGGAATGCAGTCCATAGATCAGAAAGATAACAGAAGGGGACAATCTTCTTCCTATGTGAACAATGAAGGTCCTGCCCCCCTTGACAAGTTTTTCAGGTTCTTCCCTTATCTTAATTGAAGATTGTCCTTCTCTGCAGTCTACCTGGGCACCTCCCTTCTGATCTGGCTGAACAGTGCTATATCAGTAAAAGGGGCAGGAGGGGATACTTTGTCATTGAATTACTCTTGAACTACAACTCTGACAGAATTTAAATAACACTCTCCAAAGTCCAAACACTATGATGATTAATTGGAGCTGCTTTTATTATGAAACATTACTATCCCTTTAATGTAAGTGCAACTTTATATGTGATTAGACATTTCTCTAAGTGGTATGCCACTCTCAGATGTTTTGCTCTCTCTTTTCTTCTTTCTGCATGTGTATGTGACAGTATGGAGGTGCCCGTTGGTGACACCAAAAGAAGATGCTGCAGATCTGAAGCTTACCCAGGTATGAGATGAACTATGTTACCTACTGAACTTTTGAAAATCATATACATATTGGGACTAACAGTACGAACTGGGGTGGTGTTTTGGAGCGCTAGTGTTCTTTCTTTTTCTTCCACTATACACAATTTGCCAAATGTTATAACACATATGCTATAAGCAATACACCAAACACTATATGCTTTATGTCAAGTGCAATACACTGTACACCAAAAGCTATAAGCAATACGCCAAATGCTATACTCTATACGCAAAACACTATAATAAAATGCTATACGCCAAATGCTATACGTAAGACGCTGTAAATGCAATAGGAAAACTGCTATACTCAGTAGGCAAAACACAATGTGCTATATGCAATAGGCAAAATGGTATACACAAAAAGCAATACACACAATGCTATTAGGCAATATGCTATACGCAATGCACTATATGCAATACGCTAGTTACAGGGGCCCACAGAAAATGTTGCTCACATTTTCTGTCTATATATATATATATATATATATATTATATTGGAGGCCCTGCCAGACATGGGTGCCTCCCGAAAATTGTACCCTACCCACTGTAGCAGTCTGAACTGACTCTAGCCTCTACCAACTCACTTCCTTCCTGCTGAAGACGCCTCACAGCATGGTATAACGTATGATGGCGGGGTCGGCTTGACAAAAAGTAGCATGCTACTCTGGTCACACGTAGTTAATGCAGGCTGCTGAAGACATGTGGGGAATCTAATTGTGGTGTAGATCAACTCGGCAAGGAGAGAAGGCTGTGTGTAGTGATGGGGAAGAGATTGGACTCGGGGGCCCCCAGAAGGTCACCATCCATGCGTTTCTGTGTCTTTGGAGAGGTGAGGTCTGGTCTGGTTCTCAGCAGGAATGGGGTCATTATTTCACATGGCTCATTCCCTTTAGACTTAAAAGGTTAGTAAACCCCCCAAAAAACTGTTGTCGAATTGATAGGACTAATAAAAAAACATGTAATGCCCTTATTCCCATCTCTCAAATCATTATGGTTTGAGAGCAGTAAGAAAATAAAGACCTCCACTCCCTCCCCTTTCTGCCTGATGAGCTGTAAAGCTGTCAGAGGCAGAATCCGGTCGACCGACTTTAGGCGGCTCTTCAGGAGTGCTGACATCAGGATATGTAACCATAATTACTTCATCGGTATGGTCTACGTGTGCCTAGCTTGCAAGCACACGTTGTAGACCATTCCGATTAAGTAATCATAGTTAGATATCTCAATGACAGCGCTCCTGAAGAGCCGCCATCTGGTCCCGGAAGCAGGATCTCATGACGTCCGCTATACAGCGGACGCATGAGAAGGGGGTGGGAGTCACTCAGCAGCTACAAAAGCAAATAGAGTACTAGCCTGCATAAAGAGAGGTGTAGAAGCAAGGGATGCTAATATTATTCTACCTCTGTATAAATCCTTGGTTAGGCCCCATCTAGAATATGGGGTACAATTTTGGGCGCCTGTTCTAAAAAAAGACATTACTGAACTGGAAAAGGTGCAGAGATGTGCAACAAAACTGATAAAGGGATCTGAGTTACAAAGAGAGACTAGATAAACTGGGTTTGTTTACATTAGAGAAGAGACGTCTAAGGGGTGATATGATTACCATTTACAAATGCATTCAAGGTCAAAACAAAGAACTATCCAATGAATTATTTATGCAAAGAGCTGAGCTAAGAACAAGAGGTCATCCATTAAGACTTGAGGAAAGGTGCTTTCGATTAAAACAAAGGCAGGGATTCTTTACAGTAAGGGTGGTAAGGCTATGGAATTCTTTGCCTCGTGATGTTGTGCTTGCAGATAATGCAACTGCATTCAAAAAAACAATGGATGCCTATCAAGCACAGAACAATATTGACAATTATGACAGATGGCTTCAAAGCAAATAGGATATTGATCCGGGGAACTATTTGACTGCCAATTGGAGTCAGGAAGGAATAATTCCCCCGAAACACACTTGGGACTAGATTGGAAATTGCTCCAGAGGACTTTTTTTTGCCTTCCTCTGGATCAACAGTGTTGTTTTTGGCATGGGCTGGACCTGATGGACGCATGTATTTTTTCAGCCTTATCTGCTATGTTACTATGTTACGGTTTGAGAGATGGAAATAAGGACATTACATGTTTTTTTATTGTCCTATCAATTCGCCAACAGTTTTTTGGGGGGTTTACTATCCCTTTAACCCCAGCTCAGATTACACATATAGAAGTGGTATGTTTACTCTGGATTAGGATACAAACACCACTGATGCAGTCTCCCTGCCAGACACTGGCTTCTTGGTTGGTTGATGCAAGGTGTTAAACACCCCCATTTAAATGTATGGGAATGTGTATTTATCCCATGTGGCACACTTGGTTTACTGCAGAATTGCTAAACTTTTATGCAAAAAAAAAAAATTGCATTGCAGATTTCTGTAGCATTGAATGGGTTAACATAGCCCCATTTTTAATTCAATAAACATGTTTATTTTTCCTTCAGGGCATACCTCCCAAGTGTCCCTCTTTAGGAGGGACAGTCCCTCTTTTAGACCCAAATCCCTCTGTCCCTCTTTCCCACTCTGATGTCCCTCTTTTTAGGAGATCAGACTGAGTGGTGTGTAGATAAGTGTATCATATTGTTCTACAGCAATATAACTTGCATTATTATGTGTTTAAATGTCAGTATATGTGTTTATAAATTAGTCTGGGTAAATAAAATACTTTGGTCTTGTTATAAGTCATTTATTAGGTTACACAAAGAGGTATGAATAGGTCATGAAATAGCCTAAAAATCCCCGGTAATGCCCCGCCCACCAGCCACACCCCCAGCAACACCCCCTAAAAAACAAGTGTCCCTCTTTGGCAATTTGAAATGTTGGGAGGTATGTTCAGGGTGTAGATGGTATACCCCAGAATTGCTCCACTTTTGTTTTTGTGCATATGACCAGTTGTCTTGTGATTCCTTAGAATATTTTGATTGCCACAAAGATGTATTGCACCACGATCTGGGACTCAAATGGTTAAACCCTGTCTAGGCAAGTCAGTGTCCAGATGCTGATTCTATTTAGCACATTTTCTGGCCTTTGCCAGGGACAGCGTCCTCATGACTACACCATGAAGAAATGCAGCATGGCACTGATTTTAGGCACACCCATAATTAAAACCATTTGCAAAAAACCTTGCAAGTCCAAAATAGATTTGAGATTTGTGGTCAGTTAAGGAATGCTATATTATTCTTATTTTCCAGGTTAATTGCTTCATTTTCCTTTTAATTCCAGAAGCTGATTATTGTGGCTTTTTGTACACGTGTCAAGTGGGAAAAGGAACAGTTTACTTGTGTGTTATGGTAGCACATGAATAAGCAACCTTTAATCCTTTGTGTGCCAGAGGGGTACACAACCCATTGTGGTGGAATGAGTTGAGACCCTTCAGGCACTCAAAGGCTGTGGCGTAACAAGAAGGTTTGACCCCCCCGCCTGGCACCCACAACATGCTGAGGTCTGTGCCTTCTTCGGCACAGACCTCTACCAGCTGAGCTCCCTCTTTAGCTCTTTAGTAATGCAGAGCGCTGAGAGATGACCTCATCTCCTAGCGCTCTGCATTACTGAAGAGAAGACCACACGGGAGCTCCAGCAGTATAGAGGTCTGTGCAGAAGGAGGCACATACCTTTCCTGCCATGCCTCTGGACCACCAGGGAGGTAGGAGATGGACACTGGGGGAGGGGGGCAATGTGGAGGGAATGTGGAGATTGAGGTCAATGTGGACATGGGGGGGCAATGTGGAAATGATGGTGGGCAATGTGGAGATTGTGAGCATTGTGGAGGTGACCAGTGGAGATGTCCAATGCGGGGGGCCAATGTGGTAGGGGGGCCCACAGCAACTTTTGCACCAGGGCCCGGTGCTGCTAGTTACTCCTCTGCTCAAAGGGTGTACTCTCCAGCTCTTTAGGATAACAGTTCCCATCATCCCAACCAGCCAATGTCCTGGATGGGTATGATGTAAGTTTTAGGGGACTCAAAGTTTGCCAACCACTGTGATAGCAGAATACAATGCTTTTGTGAGCTCTCTAGCATCCAGTGGGTTAAAGGTCCCGTTTAAATCAATGGGGATTTGGGAAATGTTTATCTCCCACCTGTGGTGCAGTTGATTTGCCCCCAGATTTCTCCACTCCTTCTTAGTATATAACGAAATGTGTCCCCCTCAGCAGATTAGAGGTCAATAGCTGCGGGCTATGACCTTTGAATCAAAGATGTAACCTAGCATCACTGAGGCTGATGTTCTGTGGGGAATGGATCAATTCTGGGGTAAACAGATTGCACTATACGGGACAGAATAATGCACTGGAGACCTCGCTAGGATTTAAAGGGTTAATGTGACAGGGTACAGGGGTTACTGCTTGGTAGACCGAGGGTTAAGCGATTTATCCAGCTAGACAAAAAGATAATAAATTGCATTTATTAGACAGGTCACAGCACACAAACACAGGACAACAATTACAGGCAAACAAACAGGGGTAAAACATAAAAACTACGCACTTCTACTGTTCTCTTCTTGGTGTGTCAGCAAAGTTGCACAGATTGCCAGGGGTCACATATAATACTCACAGTCCATTTTAGCTTTAAACTGGAGCTTACATATAGTCCCACTAGAGACAAGAGTGGGCACCCTGCCCCCTGTGCCTGGTACTGGATTGCACTAAGTTTCCTTGTATCTTTTAGTCCTGACAGAGGAGTTGGGGAAGGCATCCTAAGCCACTTTCTTTAGTCTTGGGCCATAGCCACCGAAGTTTAGCTTCCTGACCACAATCCTTGTGGTGGGAACATCAGGGTACTTTGAGTGGCTGAAGCCAACTTGACTTAAAGCCCACAACTGAGAGGGGCACTTGGCCACTGCAGTGCCCACTCACTCTAACTCTTCCGGTGAGGGCACTCACCAGTCCCAGTTTCCCTAGTATTCCTTTAGAAAGCACATGGACCAGTCCAACTCCAGACTGGTCCCTAGGCCTCCCCCCCATTCTTGAGAGGCCCTCTCTCTTGCTCCTACATTTCCATCTCTCTTCTCTTAGGCTTTTTTTCTACCCACCCCCTACAGGATCTGATGTCACAGGTAACATTTACCAGGTCTGTTCTGCTTGACCTGATGTAAGGGGTCGGGACACACATTACACTCACAGATTTGCCCTAACCCCCTCTATCTGACCAACACTGGGCTATCTCATAACATAATCTCTGTGGTCAGCTAGACTGGATGGCACCATCCCTCTGTACATCATACACACTAACCAACCCATTCAAGGCTGGTAAATGGCCAACCCTCTCTAATGCATGCACACACAGGGGACATTAATATTTTCAAGAATGGGAACACATGTTAAGACAATGGAGATCCTTAAAAACAGACACAATTCATTCTCAGGGTGACAACCATTCTGTCACAGTTAACAACATCCATTTAACTCAGTAGGGATCTGAGCATTCTGTATTTGCCCACTTGGAGAATTACTACAATTTTTAGTACATCAGCTTCATTGAGACCTATTTACAATGGAGACCTGAAACAATCCTGTGGCAAACCAACTGCCCTATAGGGACCAAGTAAAAATTCCCAATCTTTAAATGGGGCATTTAGCCCCTTATATGTCTCTACCATTCAGTGGGTTAACCCTTTGAGTGCCAAAGCAATGCGTTGCGTACCCCTCTGGCACTCAGAGGGTTAAAAAACACATTTAAATTAACGGCAGCGTGCAAAATGTTTAGTTTGTACTTAAGACCAGTTAGTTTGCTCCAGTATTAATCAACTTTTGGCAGGCTACCTAGTTAAGTCTTTCTGTTTTACCCAGTATATTGGTGTGCCTGAATGCTGTATGATGGACGCCTCCCTAAGTCCTTCTGTTACACACAGTAATTATATAGATACACCCGACTGCTGTACGATGGCCTCCTACCTAGGTAAATCCTTCTGTTACACACAGTAACTATATAGATATTCCCAGTAGCTGTATGATGGCCTCCTACCTAGGAAAGTCCTTCTGTTACACACATTAATTATATAGATACACCTGACTGCTGTATGATGGCCTCCTACCTGGGTAAGTCCTTCTGTTACACACAGTAATTATATAGATATACTTGACTGCTGTATAATGGACTCCTACTTAGATAAGTGCTTCTGTTATACACAGTAATTATATACATACACCTGACTGCTGTATGATGGACTCCTACCTAGGTAAGTCCTTCTGTTATACACAGTAATTATATAGATATACCCGACTGCTGTATGATGGCCTCCTACCTAGGTAAATCCTTCTGTTACACACAGTAACTATATAGATTTTCCCAATAGCTGTATGATGGCCTCCTACCTAGGAAAGTCCTTCTGTTGCACACAGTAATTATATAGATACACCTGACTGCTGTATGATGGCCTCCTACCTGGGTAAGTCCTTCTGTTACACACAGTAATTATATAGATACACTTGACTGCTGTATAATGGACTCCTACCTAGATAAGTGCTTCGGTTATACACAGTAATTATATACATACACCTGACTGCTGTATGATGGACTCCTACCTAGGTAAGTGCTTCTGTTATGCACAGTGATTATATAGCTATACCTGACTGCTGTACAATGGACGCCTACCTAGGTAAGTGCTTCTGTTACACACAGTAATTATATAGATACACCTGACTGATGTATGATGGACTCCTACCTAGGTAAGTGCTTCTGTTACACACAGTAATTATGTAGATACACCCGACTGCTGTATGATGGCCTCTCACCTAGGTAAGTGCTTTTGTTACACACAGTAATTATATAGACACACCTGACTGCTGTGTGATGGACTCCTACCTAGGTAAGTCATTCTGTTACATACAGTAAATATATAGATATACAGTAATGTGCAAAAGTTATAGACAGGTGTGAAAAAATGCTGTAAAGTAATAATGCTTTCAGAAATGTTAGTAGTTTATTTTTATCAATTATCAAAATGCAAAGTGAGTGAACAAAAGAAAAAGCAAAATGCAAAGTGAGTGAACAAAAGAAAAAGCTAGGTGTGACACCCTTTTCCTTCAAAACAGCTTCAATTATTCTAGGTACACATGCACAAAATCAGGGATTTTGTAGGTATATAGTCAGGTGTATGATTAAATAATTATAGTCAGGTGTATGATTAAACAATTATACCAAACATGTGCTAATGATCATCAATTTAATATGCAGGTTGAAACACAATAATTAACTGAGGCAGAAACAGCTGTGTAGGAGGAACAGAACTGGATGAGGAACAGCCAAACTCAGCTAACAGGGTGAGGTTGCTAAAGACAGTTTAATATCAAAAGTCATACACCATGGCAAGACTGAGCACAGCAACACTACACATGTGGTGTGACTTGCTTCTATTGTTACAGCAAGCTCTGGTTATCAAGCTCGGTATAATGAAAAAGTGAAAAAAGAACTGAACACGTTTCCTAATACTATTTTAATAACTAAACATATGTTAACGACTTTTTAAGAGGTGAATGTTCCCCTTGAAGCAGAGGGCTAAGCACTACATGGCTTCCCAATGTATTGCTTACCCCTCTGGCACTCTAAGCCTTAAAGTGGAACTTCCACCTATTTGTCATGTTAACCAAAAGTCCATCAGATGTATAGTTTAGAAGATATTCTCACTTTTATTTCTGGGCAAAGTGAAAGTGAACATTTCCTGGTACTGAACAAAGCTTCATTAGTATATGAAACGTTACTGAAAAGCTTAAAGGAGCAGTAAACTTTTTTTATGAAAAGACATATTTTACAGAGCATTTCCTGATGAATAAAACAAGGTCACTCCCACTGCTGTCAGATGTTTTATTCAAAATTTATAGCAGTTTAAATAATCAGGAAGTGAATTTACTGTGTTTACTTCCTGATAGTTCTAACTGACAGGAAGTGACAGGCAGTGTATATCATATTCTATGGAGAACAGTATGTCTCTGACTTTCCTGACTTTCCTCTCCATTAGAATGTAACAGGAAAAACTAATTAGAAATTGACCACTAGAGGGCACTGCTAATGTAAAAAAAACATGGGTTTAAACTCCAGTAATAACTCTGGAAATATCAATCTCTCGGCAGTGGGAGTACCCTTATTTTGCTCAATAGGAAAATCCCTAAAATATATATTTTTTCATAAAAAAAGTTTACTGCTCCTTTAATTAGCATATGAAACTCCACTGGTACTGCAATTAGTATATGGTAACAAGTATGAATATCCCCTTAACTACACATCTGCTGGTCTTTTGGGTAACATGACACATAGGCAATTATTATTGTAGTTTTCAAATTTGCAAACTTGAATTAAGGTGAAAGTTCCACTTTTAGTGTATATGATCCATGTTCATGTTTAAATGCTGTTGTCTATTTAACTCCTTGAGTGCTGCAAATACCTTCAACATGTCTGATATGCCAGTCTACAGCCAGGAAGGTGTTAATGTGTAAAATTACACTTTTCTGTATTAACTTCTTGAAGGTTAGAGACTTCTCTAGCCTCCAAAAGTTAATACAGAAAAAGTGCAATATGTATTTTGTATCTGATTAATCCCTTGAGCTGCTGTGATGCCCATTCATCTGTAACTATGGAAAGAACTGGGTGGGAAGGTAGTATGGCTGCTGCTACCTAGGTGACCACATGTCCCGGAATGCCTGGGACTGTCCCTGAATTGTGTGCTGTGTCCCACGTCCCGTATCATACCCCACCGGGACAATAAAGAGTCCCAGAATCAACTTAAAACAGCCCTAGTATCTAACTGCCAGCTCAGCTGTAACATGCACACTGCACACACCACCACACCAGCCAATGAAGGGAGAGTATTTGCGCAATGTTCCTCTCTTCATTGGCTGGCTGGTGCGTGCGTGCGTGTGTATGGGAGGTGGTACGTATGCCACCCAGCGCATCGCATTTGCATGTGAGTGAGCAGGAGAGGAGTGAGTGACTGACAGACTGTGTCTTTCTGGGTCTTGAGCAGTGACAGGCGGCTATGGAGGAGTGCGGACTCACAGCAGAAGTTACATAAGAGGACTGGAGGATTCAGGAAGAGTGAACCGCACACTGCTGTAGTCACTGCCAGTGAGACTGAGTCCCGCGGGCCGCAGCTGAGCAGCTCCAGTCCTGCCGGCCGGCGCCAGTGACTAACTGCCTGAGCAGCCTGACTCCCATTCTGGACTGGTTCTTCTGAGTCCTGATGCTGAGCTGTCGGCGGGCTGAGAGTAACCACTGCAGTAACGTGTAACGGCCATCAGACAGACTGTCACTGAGTAAGTCTTCAATCAAGAAAAACATATACACACGCACACACATAGATTATAAGTGACCTCACTAAATGTCTACAATGAGGCGCAATGCAGGTCTGACTGGGTTAATGAGCATAGAAAAAATATGTGATACAGAGCGCTGTGGAGTAGGATGACCACGTGTCCCGGAATGGCAGATTGGATTTGTGGTCACCCTACTGCTACCTCAGAGCAAGTGCGTAAGACTGGATTTTAGGCCTCAGTAAACAAAAAGAGCCATTTTCTGAGTTTTCCATGGAGCCCAGGAAAATGAAAGCCTTTGAGTGCCAGAGGGCTGAGCAAAGCACTGCTGTCCAGTGCACAGTTTGCCCCTCTGACACTCAAGGGACTAAGCATATATGACCCCATCTTCATGTTTAGATGCTGTTGTTCCTATAAATCCTAGAGTGCTGCAAATGCCTTTAACTTGTTTGATATGCTGGTCTACAGGAAGGTGTTCCTGTACACTTTTCTCTATTAACTAATTGGAGGATAGAGATGTCTCCTGTAGACATCTCTACAATTCATGGGGTTAATCAAAAGAAGTCTAATAAGTTTGGTATTTGGTTTACATCTTGAGGACCAATTGACAATCATTCAGAGCAGTGGGAAGTGTGGGAATGGCTGCACATGTTAGTCTGGATAGTGTTTCACAATAAAAGCAGCTCCAATTAATCTTCACAGTATTTGGTCCATGGAGAGTGTTATTTCAGTACTGTCAGAGTTGTAGTTCAAGAGTAATTGAATGATAAAATATCCCCCTCCTGCCCCTTATACTGATGTAACACTGCTCGCCTCAGAGTAGCAAGACTGTCCGGATGGATCACAGAGAGGGACAGTCTTCAGTGAGCATAAGGAAAACCTGAAAAACCTGTCAAGGAGGCAGTGCTGTCCTTATGCTCACAGTAAGAAGATTGTCCATTGCTGTGATCTGTCTGGTCCCAGGACCAGATTCCACATCTGAGGGGAGGTGACTTACACTAGGTAAAAGGGGTGAGAAGAGAATATTTTATAATTCAATTACTCATGAACTACAACTCTAACAGTATTGAAATAACACTCTCCATGGCCCAAATACTATGATGATTAATTGGAGCTGCTGTTTTTGTGAAACATTACTATCCTTTTAAGTGTATATGACCCCAGGCACATTTATTTTTAGATTTTGTTGGCTCTTTAAATTGAATGCCATAATTATCTTCAAATTATAAGAGATGCTAGCCTAAACATTTTAATTTTGTGAGTGCCCCCTGGACAATTTGTATTCTCTAGTAAGTGAATTTTGCCAATTTAGCGCTGATGTAATTGATTCTATTTCTTAAACCTTTACATTTTTGGTATATGTGTACTAAAGGAATCAGGTTCATTCTTACTCTTCTTTGAATTGTTATTTATTGTTATATGTGAGGAATTTGGGGGTGGAGCATATATGGGGTGGAGCATACATGGGGGCAGGGCAACAGGGCCCATTATCAGGGGGCTCCAGCATTTTGTGTAAAGCTTTCGTTTTCAACTTATGGCATCAACACCCTATCACTGTGCAGATGGAACTATTCCTAGTGGAGTAGTTAATCCTGGAATCTGAAAGTTGTTATGGTAGAAAAAGTTGTGCCTTGCTTTTGTCAGAACTTCTGGTATAGACTTATGGGGGTCCCCTGTGTAGAGCATTATGGGGACCATATCCCAGTGTAGGATATATGGGAGTCTGAATTTCAATTATGGGACAAAAGGGCCAATAAGAAATCTAAGGTTCATGGTCTCTGCAGAGGAATCTAGGGAGTTAAGCTTCAGTGCGGGGGGAGTGGAGCTGGAGACCAGTGCATCCTTGCTGAGGTCAAAACAGTATTTAAAGTGTTGGCCACAAAACCAGCTATCCCACCCAGTTTAGCCAGGGGCTGGACAAGGATAGGTAAACTGGAAGTCTGGGGAAAGCAGAGATACTGGAGTGGGAGACTGAGGAGTATTCGACACAAGTCAATAAGTTGAGGAGGACAAAATTCAAGCAAAGTCAAGGTACAAGCCAAGGTGGACACAGGCAGAGTTCAAGCAAAGGCAAGGTACAAGTTGAGGTCAAGACAGGCAGAATTCAAGTGAAGTCAAGGTACAAGCTGAGGTCAACCGGAGAAACAAACAAACAGGAAGCAGGAGACAACTGAGAATTGTAAACTCAGGCAGGCTTGTTTAAATGGTCTCTAAACAAGGTACTGCTCGATACCGTTAACCAATAGGACCTAGGAAAGCCAAGAAGAGGAAAGGGACAATGCTGCTACAGAACAGTATGCAGATGAAAGGTCCTCTGGTGGCAAGGATGGAAGGTGTAGGATTAATAACCAGAAAGTCACTGGCTCAAGCTTAGGGGGAGGACCGACCATAACAACCTGATAAGAGAAGATATAGAGTACTTTGTAAGGGACAAGACGTCGTATACAATCAGTTCTGTTGTGTACCTCACTGTTAAAATGCACATACCATTTTAATAATGTACAACCAATATAATGGATCATGTAGTTCTGAACATGTATTGTAGCATTGCAAGTCTAAATATATAGAATAAACAGAGAGAAGAAGATTGTGCCTGTACCGCACACAGAAAATTAGTCCTGTATGATTTGACTATTTATCCTGAAACAGATCAAGGCACCAGAGACCAGTTCAGTGCAAATCTGTGACTTTGACTCGAGCTAGATCGTAAGACTTAATAAGTATTAATAAGACAACTTTTATTGTACCAATTTAAAACAGATGCTGTTTTATATCATATTTGAGTTCAAGATATTTGGAGAGGGAGGGTGTTGTTTTTAACATCCAGTTTCCTACTAAATGTAGAATCTGCTAAGTGTTTTTAAACAATATAGTAACATAGTAGATAAGGCTGAAAAAAGACGTGCGTCCATCGAGTCCAGCCCATGCCAAAAACACCTCTGTTGATCCAGAGGAAGGCAAAAAATGCCCTCTGGAGCTATTTCTAATCTAGTCCCAAGTGTGGGGGGGAGGGGAATTATTCCTTTTTGACTACCAATTGGAGTCAGGAAGGAATAATTCCCCCCCACAAACTTGGGACTAGATTGGAAATGGCTCTAGAGGGCTTTTTTTGCCTTCCTCTGGATCAACAGGGGTGTTTTTGGCATGGGCTGGACTTGATGGACGCATGTCTTTTTTCAGCCTTATCTACTATGTTACTATATTGTTTAAAAACACTTAGAAGATTCTACATTTAGTAGGAAACTGGATGTTAAAAACAACACCCTCCCCCTCCAAATGTCTGGATTGACTAGATCTCATGGACAAATGTCATGAGCGTATCATTACAATCGCAAGCAGCAATTTTGAATATTATTTTTTTATAATTATCTTTATAAAAGTTTATACCAAATACACAGGCAACTGTTTTCAAATAGAATTACAATATATATTCATCTTAAATACAGATAATCCAGTGCCTACCCAAACATATATAAACATTAACTTAAAGGGATAGTAATGTTTCATACTAAAAGCAGCTCTAATTAATCATCATAGTATTTGGACTTTGGAGAGTGTTATTTCAATTCTGTCAGAGTTGTAGTTCAAGAGTAATTCAATGACAAAGTGTCCCCCTCCCGTCCCTTTTACTGATGTAACACTGCTCAGACAGATCAGAAGAGAAGTGCCCAGGTAACTGCAGAGAGGGACAATCTTCAATTAAGATAATGGAAAAACCTGAAAAACTTGTCAAGGGGGGCAGGGCCTTTATTGTTCTCATAGGAAGAAGATTGTCCCCTGCTGTTATCTGTCTGGTCTAGCAACCATATTCCACATCTGAGAAGAGATGGCTTATACTAGGTAAAAGGTGCGGGAGGGGAAACTTTGCTTATGAATATCTCTCAAACCATAAAGGTTTGTTTTTTTAATGCCTACAAAATAAAAGATAAAACGAAGTATAGCTATCCCTTTAAACAAACATATTTGTATAACCAGGCACAATACCCATCTATAGTTTAATCTCACTATCTATTAGTCCAGGAGCTATATAGAATCCTAGTTTCCAGGGACTAATATAACCTAATTTCAATAATAGTTTTAAACTCAAAACCATCTAGTACTTAAACCCCATCATCATAAAATCCAGATTCCCCATGACTTCCCAGCTAAATTTCTCACATTATTTAAGAAAAGGTCTTTTTCCATCCTCAGCTAAGAGAATATTTGATTTTTAACATTTAGCCATGTGGGAATTTCTTGTTTTTTTTCTCCAATTTCTGGCCAAAACAATTTTATCAGCTATCAGAACATGAGTCAATAAATATTTCCATTCTTTATCCATCTTTGGTCAACCTAAATGCAGTAAGAATGTTTCAGGATATTTTTACCCTTGAGACCCAAGATCTCTACAATCCCATTTATCATTTCCCAAAAATATCTAACCTGCTACAGTTGTACCATATGGATATATGTCCCTATATCCTCCTCACATCTCCAACATGTAATTACACACAAGGGATACATTTTTTAGCTTACTGGGCACTAAATACCATCTATGTATCATCTTAATCAAATTAAATTGAAGTTCAACAAGATTCAAACAGTGTACAGTTTTGTTTTTACATTTATCAGAATTTTTAACCAATATTCTATAAGTAGCTCTATATTTAAATCCCAATTTTTAAAGCATTTTTAATTACATGTTCTCCCTTATTAGGGTCAAGTATACCACTAGCTAATATATTCTAATATTCTAGTATTAAGCCCATTAACAAAAATTTCTTCCATTTGTTTATCTATCGCACCCTCATTTTTAATAATTTCTTTTTCTATATAACTTTTAACCTTTAAATAGGTAAAAAGGGGCTGTATTCTATTGCAGGTGCTAATTTTATTACAGATTTTATCTCCAGGTTTCCCCATAGACTTTAAAAGGAAAATGTTTGATAAAACAAGTGTTATAATTTAGCACCTGCAAACAGAATCCAGCCAGTGATCTCTAACTGGTAAAGTAAATTCTGTACTTAATTGCGGAAAATGACACAGGATGGGAGAGCTTCTATGGGTCTGCCAGTCTCCAGCATATAAAAGATGATATTTATTGTATCAAAATGGTAAAAGCAAAATGTTGCCAAACGTGGCTCTCAAACACACTGAAGTACAAAGAAACACATTAACCGCCTAATGCGTTTCGTGCAATAAACATGAATAAATGTTTATTGCACGAAACGCGTTAGGCGGTTAACGTGTTTCTTTGTACTTCAGTGTGTTTGAGAGCCACGTTTGGCAACATTTTTGCTTTTACCATTTTAATAAATAAGTATCATCTTTTATATGCTGGAGTCATGGCTGTTTGGAGACTGGCGGACCCGTAGAACCTCTCCCTTCCTGTGTTGTCTTGTCTGTCGGAACTCCTGGCCTGGGTTGTTGGGAGGTGATCCGGGTCAGCGGGCTGAATGCCCTTCGGTGAGTTCATCACATGTTGTGTTTATATTAAAATGGAATATAAGTAGCGTTCCATAGGTTTTTTTATGTTGAATTGTGGAAATTGTTTTATTAAATCTCTGGTTATCAAGTCTTTAACTGTAGACAAACCATTCTGTAACCATAGTTTGAGGTCTTTAATATTTGACTCTAATACCCTCAGTGGAGTGCTAGGTATAATAATGGACTCTATACCTCTTCTTTTTTTAAACTTACACCAAAACTTAAGTAAATTATCCATTATCAGATTATCACTAACCGATTCATACCCTTTACCTTTTTCCCTAACCCATAATATAATACTCAGATCTCTATATTTAATAACCCCTGCTTCAATTTGATACCAGGCCTCTTGACAGAAATCTTCTTTTTGCCATTCAAATATATGCAAAATCATTGCAGCATCATGGTATTTTTTATCATCTGGAAAACCCTATACTTATCACGGCGTCCGTGACTGCCTCCAGTGGCGTGCTGTTATACTAGCAACATTGTTCTTGCCTTACCTGTCGCTCAAATACTACGTGCTATTCTTATAGGCCACTGGAGGGTGATTAGTGGTCTCCGCCCATATGCTAGGCCTTATAGGCCTCAGACCTACTATACACCTTTGCCCTTTCGTGGTGTACCTGAGCGTTGTGCTCCTGTGTTCCATTTATTGATTCCTGTGTATGACTTTTGGCTTTGTCTGACTTCCGTTCCGGCTGAGACCTCTGGCTTCATCTGACTACCCGATCCGGCTGAGACCGCTGGCTTCGTCTGACTAGCCGATCAAACTGAGACCTCTGGCTTCGTCTGACTACCCTATCTGGCTGAGACCCCTGGCTCCCTACAACCATACCTTCTGGCTTTGGTTGACACTTGCTCTGCTGCGCTTCCGACTTACCACCTATGGCCTACTCACGTCTGGCTGCCTTCCTTCCTTGGTTTACTAGCCTGCTGCTACCACGCTACTGGTTCTTGGTGGTCACCATTGCCTGTCATGGTCCCTAGCTTATCCATAGCTTAGTCATCTCCTGTTGGAGAGGTGTTCTCGCTCTTTGTGGTCCTCCAGCGTTCTGGAGTGTAGTCGGTGTGCCCTACTTCCACCTGTCTAGTGAAGGGTTTTGGGAAGGGTCATTACACTGTCCCTTTACCTGACCTCGTGAAGGTGGAGGCTGTGCTCTCGCTTCTGGTGGTGCTCCAGCTATCTGGAGTATAGTCCGGTAGTCATCCTCCTACCTGTCTAGTGAATGGTTGGGAAAGTGTCATTACACTGTTTCCAGACCAGACCTTGTGAAGGTAGGAGAAGGTGCTCCTGATCCTTGGTTGCTCCAGCGTTCTGGAGTATATTCTGTTCACTTCTCTTCCACCTGTCTCACAAAGTGTTGAGGAAGTGTTGTTACA
The DNA here is from genome assembly GCA_037306005.1 of Rhinophrynus dorsalis. NCBI lineage: Eukaryota > Metazoa > Chordata > Amphibia > Anura > Rhinophrynidae > Rhinophrynus > Rhinophrynus dorsalis. The sequence continues at coordinate 98,733,981 of CM074727.1, forward strand.
CTGTCCTATACCGGGCTTCGAGAGGGTGGAAGAAAGTGTTCTCGCTCCTTGGTTGCTCCAACGTTCTGGAGTATATTCAGTTCACCTCTCTTCCACCTGTCTAGTGAAGTGTTGTGGACGTGTCGTTACACTGTCCTATACCGGGCCTCGTGAAGGTGGAAGAGGTGCTGTAGCTGTCGGTAGATACTCCAACGTTCTGGGGTATAGTTTTTCTTTGTCTTAAAGCCTGTCGAGTGAAGGGTTGGGGAAGTGCCGTTGCATTGTTTCTACCTGGTCAAGTGAAGGTTGGAGAGATATATTTTTTCTTTGAATTCTTTATTAATAATGTTCATTTTATTATATCTGTACTTGTCGAGTGTTGTTATTTTACAGTCACCCCTGTGACAATACCTCCTTGTCTAATACCTCTAGATAGTAATTTAAGACTCAATCTTGGCTTCTTTTCTAACCAAATGTATTTAATGAAGATCTTCTGTTATTCTTTTAACCAAATTATTGGAAAACTCAGTGGCATGAGTCTAAATAAAGATGTCCATTTTGGTAAGACATAAGATCTTATAATATTTGTCCTTCCCCACCAAAATAAATCTAATTTATAAAATTCTTTAAAATGTTTTACTGTTTGTATCATTAAACTTCCAAAATTAGTTTCCAGGATCTTCTGTGGATTTGATGTAATTTTAATACCCAAGTATTCTATCTCATTTTGAGTCCACTTAAATCTATTTTTTATCTTTAAAGTATATTCCTTTTCTGTACCCACATTAGAAAACAACGTGCAAGGCTTACTTATATTTAATTTATAATTTGAATAATTTCCATATTGAATAATTTCTTCCATTAAGGCTTCTAAAGAAATATTGATATAAGTTACCATCAAAACAATGTTGTCTGCATATAGACTTAATTTTAAGGTCTCATAACCCATCAGAAGACTTTTAATGTTAATATTACCTCTTGCCCTTTGCACAAATGGCTCTAATGTAAGGATATACAGAAGTGGCGATAATGGACATCCCTACATCCCTGCCCTACCATTTTTTTTACCGAAAACCAAGGAGATATACCTGAGCCCATTATTCTAGCAGCAGGAATTGTATACAGGGCCATAATTAAATCCAATATTCTACCATTGAATCCAAAAGCCTCAAGAGTCTGAAACATAAAACCCCAGCTGACCCTGTCAAATGCCTTTTCAGCATCCAAAAACAGTGTCAGTAGGGGAAAACCATTCTTGTTTGCCAAATCCAAAATGTCTATCAATCTTCTAACATTATTACTGGCAGATCTTCCAACCACAAATCCCACTTGGTCCCTATATATTAAACTAAGGATTATGTCCTTAAGTCTTGAAGCCAAAATGGAAGCACATATTTTTGTATCTCCATGTATTAGTGAAATCGGACAATAATTAGGGTCTTTATTCTGTCCTGGATAGGGATTATATTTGCCTGCAACATCTCTTCAGGGAAACAATCTGAGATTCCTATTTCATTCAACATCTGGACTAATCTTTGATTCTATCTTTAAGAATCTTATAAAACAAATCTGTAAATCCATCTGGCCCTGGGGTTTTATTGCACTCTAATCTTTCTATAGCATTCCTTACTTCTTCAAGACGAAAAGGAACATGTAATACCTTCAACTGTTCACATGTTATTCTAGGATGTTTAATCTCTTCTATATTTTTCTAATGATAGCTCACCTATCTGAGCTGGGATACTATATAGGTTTGTATAGAATTCTCAAAATACCCTGCCAATATCCTCTGCTTTATAAAATATTTCACCTTTTTTATAATTTTACATAGCCGTTGAAGCGTGTTTTTTTTTTGGCTTGCTTGTTAATATTTTATCTGCCCTATTAGTCCTATAATACCAAGTTTGTTTTAAGTTTCCTAATTTTTTTTACTTTATCCATCACATGTTTATTTACTTTGTTTGGATTTCCCATATTTTCTTATGAAGCAAAATTTTTTTGTAAAGTTGATACCTTTATTGGCTAACTAAACAGATTTCAAATGCAAGCTTTCAAGACTTCTTAGGTCTCTTCCTCAGGCATGTTATACAGATAAATATTAAAACTTCTCTCTTAAATACAAGTACTCATTACATTGTTTATAATGGAAATCAGATAAGAACGTTAGTCCAGATACCAATTCCTTGATCAGTCAATGGTAGAGGATGTGATTTAAATAGCATTCTTCCTCTGGGTCCAGGTATTTATGATTCCAGAGGGACTGTCGTAAAAGTTAATTCACCATTAAGTACTGTGACAGGAATTGGTATCTGGACTAACGTTCTTATCTGATTTCCATTATAAACAATGTAATGTGTACTTGTATTTAAGAGAGAAGTTTTCATATTTATCTGTATAACATGCCTGAGGAAGAGACCTAAGAAGTCTTGAAAGCTTGCATTTGAAATCTGTTTAGTTAGCCAATAAAGGTATCAACTTTACAAAAAAATTTTGCATCCTGTATTTCTACGGCTAACACGGTACCAACTCTCATCCATATTTTCTTAGACATCTCAACTGTAGCATTATTTTTATTTTCTCAATGTCATATATAACTCTGTTACAGCTGACCCCCCCCCCCCCATTTTTCTATCTATTGCATTTAGTTTAAAGGGATAGTAATACTTCATTTTAACATTATTTTATTTTGTAGGCATTAAAAAAAAAATGAATAACGATATAAGTCTTATCTCTCAAACCTTTATGGTTTGAGAGATATTCACAAGGAAAGTTTCCCCCTCCCAGCCCCTTTTACCTAGTGTAAGTCATCTCTTCTCAGATGTGAATCTGGTTGTAAGACCAGACAGATAACAGAAGGGGACAATCTTCTTCCTATGAGAACAATGAAAGCCCTGCTCCCCTTGACAAGCTTTTCAGGTTTTTCCCTTATCTTAATTGAAGATTGTCCCTCTGTGCAATCTACCTGGGCACCTCCCTTCTTCTCTGGCTGAACAGTGTTACATCAGTAAAAGAGGCGTGAGGGGGACACTTTGTCATTGAATAACTCCTGAACTACAACTCTGACAGAACTGAAATAACACTCTCCAAAGTCCAAATACTATGATGATTAATTAGAGCTGTTTGTATTATGAAACATTACTATCCCTTTAATCAAATAACTTCTCATCACGCACTTATAAGCACACCAATTACATGACCAAGGTATATCCAGATCCATATTTTCCCTAAAAAAATGACCCGTCATATATCTAAGATAATTCGTAATTATGAATATTATAGCTAGATACGTACTTGACTTAGTCACTGACTGAGTCAGCTGGCTGTATATAGTATACACCTTGTATCATCAATGGAAGTGTATACTTTTATTATTCTTACAAAAGGAATTTATTACTCACTTTCATGTGCCTAAACCAGGTGTATACATGTGGTTAGAAATCCACATATGATATTCTCCAGTGAATTACCATATTTGCTTGGTGTGTAAATAAAGGGACTTGCGCTTCACTTTTCTCTTATTAGTATACCCGCATATTTGAGTAAACCAGCTAAGTGGAGCTCTGAACATGGCAATCCACGAGGGATCAGCTATGGAGAGCCACCACTGAGTTTTTATCTTCGCAAGCAAACATTTTGTTTCAATGTGATCAGACTAACAAGAAACTAGATACATAGTTCAGCTAGATTAACAATACAAATTCATTGTGAATTCTACACAATTCTACTACAAGACCCAGGTTACTCAAATATACGAGGATACTAATAGGAGGAAAGTGAAGCACATTTCATTTTATTTATACACCAAGCAAATACGGTAATTCACTGGGGAATATCATATGTGGATTTCTCACCACATGTATACATCTGGTTTAGGCACATGAAAGTGAGGAGGATAATTATACTTGATATCTGTATACAATAAACTAGCATACTGATCTGTATGTGTGCCTATCGGGGAGCTTGATGTAGCAAACAGCTAGCGGGCTTAAAGAGTTAATAACGATATCTGTAGTATTAAAGGGACTAATAAATTCCTTTTGTAAGAATTATAAAAGTATACACTTCCATTGAAGATACAAGGTGAATACTGTATACAGCCAGTAGTATCTAGCTATAATATTCATAATTGCTGCTTGCAATTATAGTGAGATGCTCATTACAGTTGTCCGTGAGGTCTAGTCAATCCAGACATTTGGAGGGGGAGGGGGATGTTTTTAACATCCAGTTTCCTACTAAGTGTAGGATCTGGTAAGTGTTTTTAAAGAATATCTTGAAGTCAAATATGATATAAAATCTCATCTGTTTTACATTGAGACAATAAAAGTTAAGTCTTACAACTCAAGTCAAAGTCATAGATTTGCACTGAACTGGTCTCTGATGCCTTGATCTGTTTCAGGATAAATATTCAAATCATACAGGACTAATTTTCTGTATACAGTACAGGCACAATCTTTCTTTCTGTTTATTCTAATCATGACCAGCAGTGGGGGAGTAGGAACAGTGCAGTGACACGTTTGTAAAGTAGTAGTCCAAACACTGCAGCAATGGTTGAGCAACATGTGCAATAATGATCCTTGTCCTCCTGCGGAGGCTGATTGTCAAAGTCCCATCACCACCAGTAGTAATATTAAAAACCATATAAGAACACTGAAGACAACAACAAGTCACGTTCTAGTGCTGATGGCATAATGGAAAAAGGTGTAGCAGTTCAACCAACTGCTGCATCTGACAGTAACACAAATGAGTACAACATCGGCCATGAAAGTCCTAGCAAATGTTTTGAAAATTCCTGTAAGGGGAAAAGTAAAAAGGACTTATCCGGGACTTCAAAAAGCACAGAAGACTATAAAAGTACTGCAGAAAAAGCAGCGGGCAATGCTGAGATGACTTAATTAATGATGTTGATATAGAATATATTCCTCCAGTATCCTCCTCTTCTTCGGATACAGATGAAGTTGAGAGGTGAAAGATGGTGACATGGCGAGAAAATATGCTGAAAGACCAAGGCTCAGTCCTCCATCACTGAAAAGGAGCACTGTGCCTAACGTATTTGAGAAATAAATTGAAAAGTCTGACTCTGGCCAAGTAAAGGTGACAAAAAATACACAATCATCCTGTCAGTCATCATCAGCATCATCACTGCTTTGAAGTCTAACTCCTACGAAGCCACAAACACTTGTGTTGATTAACACCAGCAACCCAGGTTATCAACATACACAACCTCCGCTATGACAAGTGCCTTTGCTGCTGTTGGAAGTACAGCACCTTTAATACCTAGTAGTACAATTGCCACACCATCTAGCCCCAGTAGTAGTAGGAGTCCCTCGGGAACCCCTCAGTCTATGAAGTCCACATTATGGAGGTACTTCACTAACAATCTAAAAGCTAAACATGTAGCTATCTGTTGTCTGTGTAAGAAACATGTAAGTTAGGAAAGCCGCCTCACCCCTACTCATCTCTTCACTGAGATCCCAACTGAAGCACAACTACAGATCTGATTGGGACACACACTATCAACATGACAGAAATGCCACAACTAGAAGAAGCAGAAACACTCCTAAAAGTTCCCAGGGCACTGGGGCACATAATAGAAGTGATGTTGATTTATCAGAGGGTGTGCCAAGATTTCATCCATTTGAAATAACACCTATAGCTCCTGCTGCAGAGGAGTATGACTCAGAGTGTGTTGTAAGAGATTACAAGAGTCATAGAGTGTCTGCACATACCACAGCCAAAACCAACACCACCACCACAAGTCATGTTGTTAAGCCAATACAGTTCCTCCTTCAATAAACTTCCCTATAGGGACAATGCTGAAGGAATGGGAATCATTGGGTCAGGGGTATGTGGGCTCCCTTTACTGCTGGTGGTACTGACTTCCTCCTCCAACTCTGTATCAGCAACATCAGGGTCACAGTAACATAGTTGATGAGACTGAAAAAAAGACATGTCCATCAAGTTCAGCCCATGCCATATCCCCCCTGTTGATCCAGAGCAAGGCATAAAAACCTCCATTACAGCCTTTCCAGTTAAGTCCCACTGAGTATAAAGTTCCTTCCTTACTCCAAATGGCAGTCAGATATTTCTTTGGCTCAACATCCTATTTGCTTTGAAGCCAACTCTCTTAATTCTCAGTATCGTTCTGTGCTATATAGGTATCCATTACATTTTTTAAAGCAAAGAATTCCATAACTTTACTGCCCTTACAGTAAAAAATCTATGACGGTTTCAGCCAAAAGTCCCTTTCCACTAGTCTTAATGGATGACCTCTTGTTCTTTGCTCAGCTCTTTGAGCAAATAGTTCCTTGGAGAGATCTTTATATTGACCTCTAATCCTATATAATAATTCGCTAGGATGTTTGTCAGAAGCCATCATGTGCAGTAGTGACTGCCTGAATGCACTGAATGCTGGGAGGTGTATGAATGCTGGGAGTTCTGTGCTGGGAGCATGGAATGCTGGGAGTTCTGTGCTGGGAGCATTCTGTCCTTTCGAGCAGTCTCTACAGTGCAAGACTGCATCAGCGGCAGGACACAGAAAAGGACCGGCCTCTTAACCCTTTGAGTGCTAGAGGGGTACGTAACGCATTGCAAAACAATGTGTTTTTGCCTCAAACTGAAATCAGCGAAAAATGGCACTTTCTGCTTGGCAAAATATTTCCTGCAAAAAGTGCCGTTTTCCTGATTTTTTTGCCTAGCTTATTGCATTGAAATCAATGGGTAGAAAAATGTTTCTCCATCATACAAAAGTTTTCTACAGCCATATAAAAGGCTGACAGGCTCTCACAGCAGCCAAGTTAACAATATGTATAATAAACCTGCGCAAAAATATAACCAAAATAAAATATGTCATAAAACAGTCATCTATAAAGATAATAGAATAAATTCAATGAACTCAATGAATTCAGCCATTCTGTGTTTGTGAAAGGAGAGAGCAGCATGTTTTTAAGCTACAGAAGATAGGCAAATAAAGGGGAATTGAAGCTTAGTTTTAGTGAGCATTTAGGTAGAACATTTGTTCACTGTAGTAGATGAGTCTGGGGGCACAATGAGGCAGGGGAGGGCTGGCAATTAGTGGCCCAGAGGGCAAATACATTCAAGTTGCCCATTTCTATTATCGTTCCAGGCCACTGTTCCAGCCCACCCCCTTTTGTTAATTTTAAAATTGGCATTAATGTTGCGATGTAAGTCACGTGATACCACATAGCTTACAGTTGAAATGGGCCTACACTAGTGCGACACTACAAAGCTTACAATTTAAGTAAAGCTTACCTAGTGATACTATAGAGCTTACAAGGGAAATGGTTTATGCTACTAGTGTAGCTCCATTTGGATTGTACCTCTGTGGTATCACTAGTGTTGCTCCACTTACAGCAGCAATCGGGAGGTTTAGTGAGATGCAGTAGCCTACCAGCCCAGACTTATGACCAGCCCAGGAGGCAATTGCCCCCCAGGCCAGCCCTCCCTTGCAATGAGGAGAAGAAGAGAGAAAGGAGGTTGACCCAAAATACACCAAAAATTTGGTGTGACTGACTGGCATAAAATGTGTTGGAATATGAGAAAATTTTGTTACAATGTTAAAATATGTGAAAAATGTGTTAGATTTGAAAAACAATGTGTTAGAATAAGCAAAAAATTTTACTGCAATAGGCGAAAAGTAGGAAAATTTTGGACTGGAGACAAAGAGAAAGAAATTGAAAAATCATCCATTTTTCACAAAAAGTCATGTGGGAAATTTTTCTCACTTTTCGTCCAAACACATATAAAGAACAAAAAAAAAACAGCAGGCACCTATAGTGCCTATTATCCAGTTTAAATAATTGTACAACTATGCACTTACATGTGGACGTTTTTGGAGGGCACAACAAATGAGCATGCAGTAATAATCAACCCATCTCTGTTCAGGTACACTCTGGCTGTGGATTTTGGTTAAAGAAAGCTTCAGTATAACCTTCCTTAAAGGGACAGTAATGTCCCATAACATTTTTTCTAGTTTTGTAGAGGTTACAAAAGTAAACTATATGCCATAAATCCTATCTCTCAAACTGCTATGGTTTGAGAGATATTCATATTGAAAGTTCCCCCCTCCCTCCCATTCTCCTGGAGATTCAAGTCGGCCGACTCGAGGAGGCTCTTCAGCACAGCTGAAATTGCGTTATTTAAAAAGAACTACTTCACTGGAATGGTCTACAAAGTGTGCCTGCAAACCAGGCACACTTTGTAGACCTTTCCAATTAAGTAATTCTTTTTAAATGATGCAATTTTGGCTCTGCAACAGAGCCACGGGCTGGTTGCCGGACCAGCAGCACAGCGCTGATGTCAGGAGAAGGGGAGAAACTTTCAATGTGAATATCTCTCAAACCATAGTGGTTTGAGAGATAGGATTTGTGGCATATAGTTTATTTTTTTTAACCTCTACAAAACTAGAAGATTTTTTATGGGAAATTAGTGTCCCATTAAGTCAATCACTGCAAAGGGAGGCTTAGATGATAACCAATCTTAGCTTTTTTAAAGATGATTTTATATTTTACACACATATATATATATATATATATATATATATATATATATATATATATATATATAAAGGATAAGCACTCACTCTTAAATGCAAAAATATACCGGGTGCCACAGAGGAATAACTAAATAGAAGGAAACTGTGCGCTCACAGATTTTCACTGAAAAAAAAACAATTTAATGGTATCATAAATGCAACATTTCGGTCGTCAAATTGTGACCTTTATCAAGCAAAACATCATATATATATAATACCATCAAATAGTTCTTTTCAGTTAAAATCCGTGAGCACACAGTTTCCTTATATATATATAAAAATAATTCGGAGGCTCAATCTTCAAAGATGGACAACTACATTCCTAGTTGTACACATATTCAAGTATATACCTAGTACGCACATTTAGGATATCATGTCAATACTATATGTCTGCAATTATTTTTTTATTATATAAACCAAAAAACAAATTTCAAGTTTTATTTTAACTTTAATTTTTAGATAGGGCATTACAGATGTATAGAGTAGGACTTGCCGTACAGTGAGAAACCTTGGCGGGGTGGCAAGCTTACCCACAACTTGGCCAGTTTGTGAAAACTAATATCTCACTTATTTTAATTTATTTAGAAATAATATATATGCTAAACACAGAGCACACATTTATTCTATACATAGAGAAGCGCTGGTTTGTTGTTGTGTCTATTTTTTTATAATATGATCGGCGATATTGCATCTTTACCAGTTATCTGTAATATATGCTGTATCATTGTTTTGCAGGCCCAGTAACTCTTCGACATTGTTCACAATGTACACTAAGACAAAATCATCTATTTCATCTTATTCATTTGGGATTTCAATTTCAAAAGTCATCTCATTATATTAACCATTTCATCACAAAGACAAGGACTCCTCAAACAGTATGTGACAGGTATTTTAAGGTTTTTCAATTTCTGTCTTGTGATTTAGGATGAGAGTAATCATTACTTTGAGGCTTATCTGTTATGGTGGGTTATTTTATCAGTGCTACTTTTGACATATTTTTGATAATTTATTTTATTTTTTTTTATCATATTACTTTGGGTTTGTACTTAAAAAGAATATCTGTTATTGTGTAATATTTCTTACCCATAGTTAATTTTAATAGTAGAGCACTAATTAGTTCAGTGACAAAGATTCTAAACTGCTACTTGTTATATGTCTTCCAATGTACACCATGCTGCATGGTGGGAAGTTCTGGGTTTTATAGTCTGGAGGTAGGAAGTTTCTCCACCATTGTAAATCACAGGTAGAAAATCTGTGATGTTAGCGACACAGCAGAACATCTATGGGTTTCTCTATTGGTGGAAGTCCAGTGGTAAAAGTAGAAAATCCTGCTTTCTTTTTGATAATTTGCACAGGAACAAAATTAATTTTCCACTCAGCCCTATTGATGGGAAGAACACCAAACTAGGAGTCTAAACAGGTCTGGAGAGAAAGCAGAGAGTAGATGGTCATTTACTACACTTCCTCTAGTTAGTTCAGGGTACCGGGAATCATGGGATGCAGCTTGATATACACAGAGGAGGAATGTCCAGGTAATCAGCCAGAAACACACTTAAGATGTGTCAGGAATACAGGAGGCTGGATCAAAATCATGTGGCAAAGAGCTGATAAGAAGTCTAAGGCTCACTGTCTCTGCAGAGGAAGCTAGGGAGCGAAGCTTGAGTGTGAGGCTAGGGAGTGGAGCTGGAAATCAATGTACTCTTGCTGGAGTCAAAACAGTATTTAAAGCGCTGTCCTTGAAACCAGATATCCCAACCCCATTTGAGCCAGGGGATGGATCAGGATAGGTACACTGGTAGTTCATGAAAAGTAGAGAGTCTGGAGCAGGAGACTGAGGAGTAATCAAGGCAAGCCAATAAGTCAAATTAAGTGGAAGTCAAGTGAAGTTAGAGTACAAGCTGAGGTCAAGACAGGCGGAGTTCAAGAGAAGTCAAGGTACAAGTCGAGGTTGAGACAAGAGGAGTTCAAGCAAAGTCAAGGTACAAACCGAGGTAAAATGGAGACTCAAATGCAGTAACCAATGCTTGGAGGCAGACCCAGAATCCAGATAGAGAAAAAAGATAATGCTGTTACAGAACAGCCCACTGATGAAAAGAGTCTCTGGTGGCAGTGGTGATAGTTTCAGGATCTACAACCTGAAGGTCATTGGTGCAAGCCCCAGGGGAGGCATTTCCAGAGGACTGGGGTTAAAGTGTGATAAACAGGTGATAATGTGGAGGTTACTTCTCCAATGAGATCACTTCTCCAGTTTCTATGTTTACTCTTTCGTACCTATGCACTAAGATCTCCCAAACTTAAGAATTTTTAGTACATTACCTCCATAGAATAGCAGAGCAAATGGTATATACAAAAAGAGTAAAGATAACCCTGCCTAACTAGCACTCAAATAAGTCTAATAAACGTCCTTAGTATCTAAGTGCATGAACTTAACCTTTATTGAAAATATACATATAAGACACATATGCCGGGGCATGACCGGCTTGCCACATTGAGTGATTAAAATAAACTACAATAGTCAGTCATTGATGCTGTAGGAACATATCCTAGGAATAGCATCACCCGATCTGTAAAGTCTTCACAGCTAACACCTGATCTGCCCAGCAGATGACATTTTATAAAGATAGAGCACAAATCTCAAATAATCTTAAAGAATTGTAGCTGTGAAGACTTTAATATCACATCCCAGTCTTGCTGATCGCTGCCCCGGCTCCACTGTAAGGAGATATGTAGCATGATTCATATTTTCAACCCAGAGACATCTTAACTGGCAAACACGAAATTATTTTGCAGATTTTAAGTCCATTTGATGCTGTTTCCATCTACTGCACATATAAATATACTGTACACCTATTTTAACCCCTTCTCATTTGTCTCCAATCTGCACACATATGCATCCAATAGATTTAAACAGGGTTGTGCTGGGATGTGACCTTTCAGTAGGAAACATGAGAATCTTGCGCTGTCATGAATTGCGTGATTCTCATGTTGCCATTTTTATTAAGGCGACATGGTTAATCTGTTATGTGTTCTCATGCTCTTTTACAGGCAACCTTTTAAAACTAAACCAAATTCTGAGGGATTCTGGACATAAAGAAGCAATGAGTAGGAAGATAACTGAAATCTATGTGAAACCTTCCAAAATCACCCTTAACACACACTCATCTGCCATGGAGGTAGTCCATGTACTGTGAAAGAAAGCAGATGTCCTCCACAGCTGGAGGTGGACCGGACCTTCATGAGTTGTGCGGAGGTAGATTTCTGAATGGGGGCTTTTGGGTAGGTTTGTCATCTGCCCAAGCATGCTTGGATTTTGTGGAAGGGCATGAGTGACTAACAGAATGATTAGAAGCCCTGGGAGGGTACTCAACTGGCAGGAATAGTGAAAGCCATGCACTGCCTGTTAAAAGGAGGAATATAAAGATATGCTTATTGATTGATTGGAGTGTTGCATTGTGGAAGATAAGAGTGAGACAGTTACGGCCAAAAAACTGATAGAAAGCATAGTGAAAAGCAAGGCAGCAATGGGTTTATACCAGCAGCAGCAGTAGCTACATCAACCAGAACACCCCACAGGCCTTTTGATCACAGGGCGATTCATGGGTCTCAGGAGTGGCAATCAAATATTTGTCATAATGGTGGTGGCACATCTCTTTGAGACTTGCTCCCTAAGTATGGGTTGGTAACTGATACACAGGAATGTAGCTTCTAGGAGTGGTCCCACTGTATGTGAGATGGTTTCAGCATACTTGTGGGATAGAAATGTCCTGGGCAGAAATGACGACCCCCATAGGCTACTGGCAAACAAAACAATGTGTGTGGCCAGCACTGACATGTACCGCAGTGGTAACTCATAGCTGCCCACCAGCTAGCATTGAGACAGAATTTTTAAGGCAGCAGGTTATATTGTAAATGACCGTAGGACAGGGCTATCAAGCAGCAGTGCTGGGAGACTAACATTCTTAAATATGAACCACCTTAAGCCATCTGAGTATCAAGTAACAGAAATGGACAAAACCACATATTACAGTGAAAGATAGGGCACATGTATTATTAACAGTAGCATAGAGGATGATGAGGAGGAGGGATGTGAAGGGTTGCTACCATCTACCACTGTGGGATCACTGCTATGAACACTGATTAATGTGCTTCAATAATCTGAGAATAATGAGAGTTTACATTTGAATTTCAAAAAGGCCCTCATTCTCTACTTCACCCCAGCATCACCCTCACTCTGATCTCCACCGGTCTCATACTGCTGCTCTATGGGAGTGGGACTGGCTGGTGATGATGACATATGACAGAGGTCCCCTACTGTCACAACTGCCATCTCTTCAGGTGAAGAAGGCACACTGGCAGCACTAGAAGCAGGTGCAGGCAGCAGATGTGAGCTGATGCTAATACTGCTAGCCAGTACTGCCTTCTTCAGCATCATGTCCCAGGGGGACATTGCAGGGGAAGTGGGAATCTTGGGATTAGGTGGATGTTGTGGGCTCCCTTGACTGCTAATCTGGCTGCTCAGTTCCCCTTCCACCTCAGCATTAGGGTCCATACTGGAACGATCCCAGCAGCTGCTTCACAATAACTACTCCCACCACTTTTTAGCTGCTGTGTGGTAGTAGTTGGACTGCTTGTGGATGACAAATGTGATTTAGGGTCCTCTGCTATCACACTTGCCATCATCTTCAAGAGACATTAGAAGAAGGCACACTGGCAGCAGTGGCAGCAGGCACAAGCAGCTGACCTATCCTGCTCACACTGCTACCCAGTTCTGCCTGCTTTGATGACACTATTTTCTCCCAGATGCCAAGGGATGATGTAGAGGTATTGAGCATCATTGGGTCTGGGGATTCTGGGCTCTCAGACCTTTCCATGATGGTGGTGGTCAGTTCCTCCTCCTCGGACTTACTGGATGCATCACAGTTCTTCCAGCTCCACCTTTATTTTTTTATTTTTTTTTTTTTTATTTTTTTAATTCTGGGTGCTCATAGTGTTAGCCAGCACTTTGAGCCGCTGCTAACCTTATTTCTCTAAGTAAATCACTAGGAATTAACATTTCTTCCTCTCTCTGTAGCTGCTTATTTCTCTGTTTCACTTTCTGGTAACCTCACATTTTTGGCGAGAAAATGTGAAATATAACGCCGGCAAGTTTGTAGCCATTGAAAGACAGAGCAAAATGTTTTTTGATATAGGCAAAATGGAGATATTTTTTAGGGTTTTGCTGACTGGTGAAGTGGAAAAGCAGATAACCACGTGATTTTTGTGGCAGAGAAAATAGCATACTATCCTATATAATAATTCGCTAAAATGTGTGTAACGACGAAGTCATGCACAGTAGAGACTGCTGCGCTTGCTGCAGTCGTGCGCAGTAGAGACTGCCCGCGCCACTGCTGATACAGGGCTGGATGCTCCGAAGGAGTGTCCAGCTCTGTATCAGCCGCGGCACAGGTAGTCTCTACTGCGCATGACTGCCCCTTGATCGGCTGGCAGTGGCACTGTGGCCCGTGTAACGGGCTCTTCAATTAGTCCTGTATAAAAAGATGTATAGATGCTTGTGATGGGAATATATCATGGTTACCGTGTTATTGCTGGCAACATTTTGACAGTGTTATTTCCTGATACCTTTTTATTGGCTAACGTGATGTTGCTCCACCCAGTGTTAGCCTTTAAGTACTGAGCCCTGTCACTTCTGCAGTGCCCTATCATGGTGTTCCCGTTGCTTAGTGCTTGCTCTGTGTTTCGTGTGAATCCTGTGTATGACCTGGACTGCTTGACTACTCTGCCTGATTAAGTTCCTGCTCTGTGTACCGACCCGGCCTGGCTGACGTTCCTGCTTGGTGTATCGACTCGGATTGGCTGACGTTCCTGCTCTGTGTACCGACCCAGCCTGGCTGACGTTCCTGCTCTGTGTATCGACCCGTATTGGCTGACGTTCCTGCTCTGTGTACCGACCCGGTTTGGAGGACGTTCCTGCTCTGTGTACTGACCCGGTTAGGAGGACATTCCTGCTCTGTGTACCGTTCCGGATTGGCTGATACTCCTGCCCTGTGTATCACTCAGGACCGGTTCACTACTCCATCCGGTTATCCGGCTTGGGGATCTTTCCGGTGCCTGTCTAGGTCTCGTATAGACCCTTTTGGTTGCCTTGATTACTGCTCTAACCATTCAGCTACTGCGACCCAATCACTCTATTGTGCCTTGTATCTCCATACTCCAGGGTAGGAGGTATTACTGGTTGCACATGGTACGCTTGGCCTGTCACTGCTCCCTTACTGAGGTTGGTCTTCTGGGTGCCTCAGTTTGTCTCTACTACCTGGCAGTCGCCATCAGGCCTGAGCGTTCGTTAACCCTTGTGGGTTAGTGCCGTTATCCTTGGGTCATAGTTATTGCTGTCTTGGTTTGGCGTTACACTGCACCCCCGGTTGCAGTCACCCAGTGTTGTTCTGGTAGTCCGTTACGCATCCAGGGCCTCGCTCACCCTCTGTGGTCACAAGTCACTATTGTATCACTCTATGAGTAGAGAGTGTTCTTTGGGCCTTCCGCTATTAAGGCCTATCAGCCTCCTGGCCTAATAGCACCTTCCTATTGTTGTCTCGCTGATTCACACGAACTGTAACCTGACCTGTGTCAGTATTATATTTTGCTCTCATTTATATATACTGGACCCGTGTGGGTTAATGATTCCAGTGTAACCTGTCCTGTGTCAGTAGTACGTTGTATCTGTATGCTGGACCAGCGAGGGTTACTCTATTTTGTGTGGTTTCAATAAAACTGTGTTTTACCAAACATTCTGCCTCTGAGTGTACTGAAAACTGTTACAGAATATAATTATACCTCTAAATAAATCATTGGTAATGTCTCATCTAGCATATGGAGCACAGTTTTTGGGCACCAGTGCTTCAGTTCTTAAAAACAGATATTATTGAAAAGCAGGGGTGGACTGACAGGACCCAGGGCCCCTGGTCCAAAAAGAGGTCTTGGCCCCCTGCAGAAATCTCCACATTGCCCCTTTCATTTCCGCAATGCCCCCTTCATCTCCGCAATGCCCCCTTCATCTCCACATTGCCCCCTCCACAATGCCCCCATCTCCACATTGCCCCTTCCACAATGCCCCCTTCATCTCCACAATGCCCCTTCCACAATACCCCCTTCATCTCCACAATGCCCCCATCTCCACATCGCCCCTTCATCTCCACACTGCCCCTACCTTCAGTCCCTGGTGGTCTAGCATCGTGGCTGTGCGAAGTCCCGCGCGCCTCTAGTAATGCAGAAGCTGGGAGATGATGTCATCTCCCAGCGCTCTGTATTACTAGAACGGTGCACCGGCGGCCGAGAGTTACTGAGCAGCGCTGGAAGCGGCGGCGGGCCCCCTTCGGTCACGGGCCCTCGGTCCGTGACCGAATGCCCGTATGGTCAGTCCGCCCCTGTTGAAAAGGAAAAAGTGCAAAAATTTGCAACAAAACTTATAAAGTATTTGGAAAACCTGAATTATAAAGATAGACTGGGCAAACTTGGTTGTTTACATTAAAGAAGAGATCAAAGGGGTGAATTGATAACCATTTACAAATATATTTGTAGTAAATACAAAGAACTCCATAAAGAACTATTAACTAAAAGAACTGAGTAAAAAACAAAACAAGAGGTCATTCATTTAGACTAAAGGAAAGGTGCTTATGATAAAAACTAAGGGCTTTTTACAGTAAGGGCTGTTAAAACATGGAATTCTAGGGATGCTGTTTCTGGAGATACTGTATTTGCTTTTAAAATGTAATGGATACCTGTTTAGCTTAGAAAAATATTGTGAAGCATTAAAGATGGTTTCAAAGCAGATAGGATGTTGATCCAGAGAAATATTCAACTACCTTTTGGAGCCAGGAGGAACTTTTTTTTACCCTCGTGTCTTAATTAGTAATGGCCAGGGGAGGGCTGGCAATTTGTGGCCCAGAGGGCAAATACATTCAAGTGGCACATTTCTATTATCGTTCCAGGCCACTGTTCCAGCCCACCCCCTTTTGTTAATTTTAAAATTGGCATTAATGTTGCAATGTAGGTCATGTGATACCACATAGCTTACAGTTGAAATAGGCCTACACTAGTGCGCCACTACAAAGCTTACAACTTAAGTAAAACTTACCTAGTGATACTATAGAGCTTACAAGGGAAATGGTTTATGCTACTAGTGTAGCTCCATTTGGATTGTACCTCTGTGGTATCACTAGTGTAGCTCCATTTACAGCAGCAATCGGGAGATTTAGTGAGATGCAGTGGCCTACCAGCCCAGACTTATGACCAGCCCAAGAGGCAATTGCCCCCCTGCCCCCCAGGCCAGCCCTCCCCTGGTAATGGCTTCAATAAGGTATTTTTTGCCTTGCTCTGAATGAACAAGGGTTATATGGCATGGGCTGAACTTGATGGATTCACGTCTTTTTTCAGCCTCATTAATTATGTTGCTGTTACTATGTATGTTATTAACTAACATGGAGAAATTAGATACAAGTTAGCATCTTCCACCAAGTTATCCTGAATACAGTAAAAGTGTTCAGGCACTACACTTTTAGTTAGACTTATTTTTTATTTTTATTCTTAGTAATATGGAGCTGTATAATCCCCCATTAGGTGGGTTCCCATTCACCGGCTTCCTTCGCCATGGATTGTCTGGCTCACAGGTGTATTTTAGGACCTTTGCCTGTGGAGATGACTTTTATTTTAAAGGGATAGTAATGTTTCATAATAAAAGCAGCTCTAATTAATTATCATAGTATTTGCACTTTGGAGACTGTTATTTCAATTCTGTCAGAGTTGTAGTTCAAGAGTAATTGAATGATAAATATCCCCCTCCCGTCCCTTTTACTGATGTAACACTGCTCAGCCAGATCAGAAGGGAGGTGCCCAGGTAGACTGCAGAGAGGTACAATCTTCAATTAAGATGAGGGAAAAACCTGAAAGCTTGTCAAGGGGGTCAGGGATTTCATTGTTCTCATAGGAAGAAGATTGTCCCCTTCTGTTATCTGTCTGGTCTATGGACTGCATTCCACATCTGAGAAGAGATGGCTTACACTAGGTAAAAGGGGCGGGAGGGGAAACTTTGCTTGTGAATATCTCTCAAACCATAAAGGTTTGAGAGATAAGACTTATATCGTTCTTCATGTTTTTCTAATGCCTACAAAATAAAATAAAGATAAAACGAAGTATTACTATCCCTTTAAGTCTCTACCTCACTGTTCAGTCTCTCTGAGCACTTCAGGTTATACAATGGGAGTCTGAAGACTGAAGCAGATTGAGTCAAACTCTGAGTGCCATTGTCCTGTTCTTGTGTAGCTATTTTTCTTGCATCCACTATTATGTGGTGTTTCTCCTGTCTTGCACTCCGTTTCATTTCTGTTTTATCACTAGGTGTGAATAAAAAGTGGCTGCCTTCACTATACGGCAGTGCTTTCCAAACTGTGTGTCGCGACATGTTAGTGTGTCGGCTGCAGTGTGTAGGTGTGTCACAGGCAATGGTGCCATTTACACAGAGTGAGATTGTCATTCAACCCAAGCACAAGCTACACTGGGAGCTTAGATAAAACACTACTACTTAATGGTCGCATTTACACAGAGGGAGATTGCCTCCGTGTGCTGTATACAGCTGGAGTGCCTCTGTGTGCTGCATACATAATATGCATTCAGCACACGGAGGCACTCCAGCTGTTACAAATCTTTTGGCGGTTCAGCTGTTAAAATCTTTTGAGATGCCACCTCCTCTATACCTCTGCCGTCTCTTTGGGCTGCCAGGCTGGAGTGTCCCGGTGCACTGAGGCTGCCTGTCACATGGCTGCTGCTTCTGCTTGTGGTGCACATGAGACAGGAAAGACAGACACTACTTCTAAAATCAGTTACGTGCTATCTATTTAATAATGCGACATGAGAATCTTGCGCTTATATGTAGAGCAACATTCTCATGTCGTTCTTTTAAAAACCACACAACATGCTTAATGCCTCCACAGTATGAATGAAAGGTTTGCATGAGATATGTTGTGTCCCCATACACATTCCTATTACAATTTATGTATGTGTCCGTACCTCTTATAAGGGATTATTAGTTTAACCTCCGGTTTGCTAGCAAAACTGAATTACTGTGTCACAAAATGATGCATGTCTAAAAAGTGTGTCTGCAACATGAAAAGTTTGGAAATCTCTGCTGTACGGGTTCCATAACCCTTTCTGTTCCTTATTCTGTTTAAACTTATATTTGGGACTTTTCTCCTTTCTTGTGAGATGTCTTTCTTCCCTTCCGTTTTTCTACAATTTCATTTGATTCTTATTTAGTTTTCAACTTCACTTTTTTGTTCTTTATGTACTTTTTACATATTGAATCAGACCCTTTAAAGGGGAACTCTCAGCTGTTTTAATGTTGACTTCATTTGAATGCTCCTTTGCAGTGAATCAGTAATCCTTTTTTTATTTTTTTATATAATGCGGTATTCTCAGAGATATTTGCTTTAGACGTTATTCTGGAGACATCAGTTTTGTACAGCTCTGTCCCGTAGCCTGTCAATCTTCCTCTTTTCCCCTCCCCAAGTGCTGCCTCATTCCCACCTCCTCCGGAGGGAGGATTCTGGCAAATGACCTGGCATGCTCTCCAGTAAACAAGCGTCCAGGTCATTGACAATGCATAGACTGAGTGTGTTCAATGTCAGTCTGCTTGCCCTACTAAAAATAGGTAAGCAGCCTGAGCGTTTCCATATGTACCCTGCATACGGGAAAACATCTCTGGCACTAAACTGGTTAAATTATTGCCATCTCAGTCATAACATGCACATGTATTATCATACCTGGTAAATGTTTTATTATGTACCATAAAGGATGGATATATTGCCAATGATAACTATGTAAACGCTCAGTCCGCTTGCCCCTGTTGCTATTTTTAGTACGGCAAGTGGACTTGCACATTTTATTAAGGCCTGAGCACATGAACGAGCTCAGTCTGTGCATGTACAATGACCTGGAAGTGCATTCACATGAGAGCATGCCAGGTCATATGCCAGAATCTTCCGTCATTGGAGGAGGTGGGAACAAGGCAGTACTTGGGGAGGAGAACAGAGGAAGATTGACAGGCTGCGGGACAGAATTGTACCAAACTGACGTCCCCAGCATAACTTCTAAAGTAAATATCTTGGAGAATACCTCATTATTCACACACACACACACATATATATATATATATATATATATATATATCTCCTATATAATAATCCGCTAAAACGTGTGTAGCAACGAAGTCATGCGCAGTAGAGACTGCTGCGCATGCTGCAGTCATGCGCAGTAGAGACTGCCCACGCCATGGCTAATACAGAGCTGTCTGTATCAGCCGCGGCGTGGCCAGTATCTACTGCGCATGACTGCACCGCGACCGTCTGGAACTGGCACTGTGGCCCGTGTAACGGGCTCTTCAACTAGTGTATATATATATATATATATATATATATATATATATATATAACTTTTACTATATATTACTAAAAGGAGAAGCTTGGCAGGCAGCCAACATTCTCTGGCACTGAACATACCCAGGGGCGTGCATTAGAAGGAAAATCTTGGCAGGCAGCCAAGCTGTACTGAGGAGACTTTCATGTTTCCTCACACATAACACAAGGGAGTGATTTTCATACGAGTTGCAGGGGCCAAAGGCCCCTTGCTACTCCTATGAAAATCTATGCAAGGACATGGCCCCCCAGCCACATAACACAAGGGTGAGATTGCCCCCCCAAACGACTTACGTGCCACTACAAGGTGAGGGATGGGTGCAATATGGGTGCAATAAGGACGCAATATGGGTGCAATTTGGGTGCAATATGAGGGCAATATGAGTGCAATATGGGTGCAATAAGGAAGCAATATGAGTGCAATATGGGTGCAATACAGATGCAAAATGGGTGCAATAAGGACCCAATGTGGGTGCAATATGAGTGAAATATGGACTCAATATGGGTGCAATATAGTTGCAATAAGGACGCAATACGGGTGCGATATGATTGCAATATGGGTGCAATATGAGTGCAATAAAGATGCAATATGAGTGCAATATGACTGCAATATGAGTGCAATATGCGTGCAATAAGGACGCAATATGTTTGCAATATGGGAAATATGAGTGCAATATGGGTACAATAAGGACGCAATATGGGTGCAGTATGTGTGCAATATGAGTGCAACAAGGACACAATATGGGTGCAGTATGGGTGCAATTTGAGTGCAATAAGGATGCAATATGGGTGCAATATCAGTGCAATACGGGTGCAATAAGGAAGCAATATGGGTGCAATATGGGCAATATGAGTGCAATAAGGACACAATATGGGTGCAATATGGGTTCAATATGGGTGCAATATGGATGCAATATGAGTGCAATAAGGATGCAATATGGGTGCAGTATGGGTGCAATTAGGACACAATATGGGTGCAATATGAGTGCAATATGGGTTCAATATGGGTGCAATATGAGTGCAATAAGGATGCAATATGGGTGCAATATGAGTGCAATATGGGTGCAATATGAGTTCAATAAGGACACAATATGGGTGCAGTACGGGTTCAATATGGGTGCAATAAGGACGCAATATGGGTGCAATATCGGTGCAATAAGGACGCAATATGGGTGCAATATGAGTGCAATATGGTTGCAATAAGGATGCAATATGGGTGCAATATGAGTGCAATATGGGTGCAATATGGGATCAATATGGTTGCAATATGAGTGCAATATTAGTGCAATAAGGATGCAATATGGGTGCAATATGAGTGCAATAAGGATGCAATATGGGTGCAATATGAGTGCAATATGGGTGCAATACGAGTTCAATAAGGACACAATATGAGTGCAGTACGGGTTCAATATGGGTGCAATATCGGTGCAATAAGGACGCAATATGGGTGCAATATGAGTGCAATATGGACACAATATGGGTGCAGTACGGGTTCAATATGGGTGCAATATCGGTGCAATATGAGTGCAATATGGGTGCAATATGGGAGCAATATGGTTGCAATATGAGTGCAATATTAGTGCAATAAGGATGCAATATGGCTGCAATATGGATGCAGTATGGGTCCAATGTGAGTGCAATATGGGTGTAATAAGGATGCAATATGGGTGCAATATGAGTGCAATAAGGATGCAATATGGCTGCAATATGGATGCAGTATGGGTGCAGTATGAGTGCAATATGGGTGTAATAAGGACGCAATATGGGTGCAATATGTGCAATATGGGCAATATGAGTGCAATAAGGACTCAATATGGGTGCAATATGATTGCAACATGGGTGCAATAAGGACGCATTATGGGTGCAATGAGTGCAATATGTGCAATATGGGTGCAATAAGGACACAATATGGGTGCAGTATGAATGCAAAATGGGTGCAATATGAGTGCAATATGGGTGCAATGAGTGCAACATGGGTGCAATATGAATGCAATATGGGTGAAATATGGACGCAATATGGGTGCAATATGAGTGCAATATGGGTCAAACTTTGTTTTATGAAAACACATATTTTATAGAGCATTTCCTGCTGAATAAAACAAGATGTTTTATTCAAAATTTAGAGCAGTTTAAATAATCAGGAAGTGAATTTACTGTGTTTACTTCCTGATAGTTCTAACTGACAGGAAGTGGCAGGCAATGTCTATCACAT
Source organism: Rhinophrynus dorsalis (assembly GCA_037306005.1). NCBI lineage: Eukaryota > Metazoa > Chordata > Amphibia > Anura > Rhinophrynidae > Rhinophrynus > Rhinophrynus dorsalis. Next base: position 98,756,185 of record CM074727.1, read on the forward strand.
TCTATGGAGAACTGTATGTCTCTGACTTTCCTCTGCATTAGAATCTAACAGGAGGCAAATATAGTTTTTGATACCTTTTATTGGCTAACTAAGCAGATTTAAATGCAAGCTTTCAAGACCTTAGGTGCCTGAGGAAGAGACCTAAGGTCTTGAAAGCTTGCATTTAAATCTGCTTAGTTAGCCAATAAAAGGTATCAAAAACTATATTTGCCTCCTGTATTTATACGGCTAACACGGTACCAACTCTCATCTGTTATTAGAATCTAACAGGAAATCTAATTAGAATTTGACCACTAGAGGGCACTGCTAATGTAAAAAAACATGGGTTTAAACCGTAATAACTGGAAATATAAATCTCTCTGGCAGTGGGAGTACCCTTATTTTACTCAATAGGAAAATCCCTACAATATATATTTTTTCATAAAAAAAAGTTTACTGCTCCTTTAAGTTTGAAATATTTTTGCACAGTTACTATTTATTTACTGAATTTAACAATTAGAAAAAAAAACAAATGTGACATATGCAAAAAAAAAAAAAAAAAAGAAAAGAAAAAAACACCATCTCTGAAAAGCCAGTAAGTCAGTGAAGACCAACAGAGAAATCATAAACCAAAGTTTTTTCTGTAGGGGATGCCCCATGTCCCTATAAACTCAAGGAAAATAATTTATTGCTATGTAACACAAAAATTATCTTTTCTCTATCACCCTATGGAGAAAACAGGCACCATGGGGCATTGCAATCCTGCCCCAAATTTATTTCCCAGGTGGGAGAGAAAATTAAATAAACAATGTATAGGTCAACTACCATACAGTTGGATGCAAAAGTTTGAGCACCTGTGGCCAATTTAAAGGAGCAGTAAACTTTTTTTATGAAAAAATATATATTGTAGGGATTTTCCTATTGAGTAAAATAAGGGTACTCCCACTGCTGAGAGAGTTATATTTCCAGAGTTATTACAGTTTAAACCCATGTTTTTTTACATTAGCAGTGCCCTCTAGTGGTCAAATTCTAAATAGATTTCCTGTTAGATTCTAATGGAGAGGAAAGTCAGAAAAGTCAGAGACATACAATTCTCCATAGAATGTGATAGAAACTGCCTGATATTTCCTGTCAGTTAGAACTTCCAGGAAGTAAGCACAGTAAATTCACTTCCTGATTATTTAAACTGCTATAATTTTTGAATAAAACATCTGACAACGATGGGAGTGACCTTGTTTTATTCAGCAGGAAATGCTCTGCAAAATATGTGTTTTCATAAAAAAAGTTTACTGCTCCTTTAAGTTTTCTTGAAAAGAAATTAACACAACCTCTGCAGGGAATAAATTTTAAATTTTAAATATTTTTGCACAGTTACTATTTAATTACTGATTTTAACAATTAGAAAAAAACAAATGTGACATATGTAAAAGTTTGGACACCCTTCCAGTGTATCCACTGATGTTATTTTCTTGTAAGGTCTCAGAACTGAATTGACTCATTAGGCCTTTACCTAAGTTTTACATTGACAATTCCAGAGCATAATAAATTATTTGACTCTCTGAACCTCTCAGGGTGTTGTGTTTAGACTCACCAACCATAAGCTCCTTGAAGAAGCAGACTGAGGATTACAAGACAATGACTCAAAACATACCTCAAAATCAACCATGAACTACTTTAACAAAAAAAAGCTTATAGGGATAATAAATGTCTCTATTATAGAGCAGCTCCAAGTCTTCTTTATGATTTTTAGAACACTTAGCACTATGTTTAATTACTTACATATTTGTAGTTTAAACTCTATTCAAGCTGAAAGGATCCCCCTCCCACCCTTTCTGGCTGCCTTCACTTGGATGTGCAACTTTTTAATAAAACACTTCTCAGCATTGGGAGTGCCTTTGTTTTACTCAGGATAATAAACCCTACAATATATATATTGTTTTTACTTGAGTGTTACTATCCCTTTCTGTCACTTCTGTCCCCTCATCTATTCGGGGGTCCTTAACTCTTGGTCTGAGCCCCCTAGGCCCAGTGTTCGGCACTTACATCCTATTTTTGTAGGGCATCAACAAATAGTTGGGGATTCCTCTAAGGAGAAAGGCAAGACTGAGGGAGATAAACTAGATTGCTTGGGAGATGTCTACGAGGAGGATTCTTGCCCCTCGGATGAGGGACTTTGTAGTTCTGGAAATGCTTCAGGTGTCTCAGGCCGATAACTTCTTCTCCAAACATCTTCCAGTGATGTAAGAAGTCGGCACCCATTTTTTCTTCCCATCATAAACTCCATGATGTTCAGTAAATAAAAAAAAACAAAAAAAAAAAAAACACTATTTTACCATTTGGTCCATAGTCCACTGATAATCAGAGAACCAAACACACTGCTTCCCCATCCTTAGTCCTACCCAAGGAGCTACAAATAAAAACGAACATTTTGAGAGTTTTCTGCATTCTAGGTAACATTTCTTGGTCATGTAAGTTATATTGACAAAGATAACTTATTTTTAAATGGAAATAAATGTCTAAATACTGTACTGGTCATTTGTAACCTATAATAGTTTTTGATATACTAACCTTTACTTGTTTGAGGAATAGAATGCAAATTAGTTTCTTGTGGCGCAATGCAAGAAATGTGTGCAAATGCTATTCCCCATGTGAAAACCACTAGGGAATAGGTTGACCATGATTTAGTTGAATTGCACGTGAAAAATCAAGATTAGCAAACAGCTGCGCATATTTATTTTTTTGTGTGCATGGCCAGGATTAACTAATCTGAGTGAGTGGAATCGCGAATGTGCCTAATGCAGGAAATGCTATTGTCAATGAATTTATATGTCTGTGTAGTGTTGTCATACAAAAGAATTTTTTTATGCGCAATTCAAGAAGCGTTCGGTATTCAGCTTACTGGATGAGAACCTGAGCAAAATCTATCTGCGCACAAAAATGCCTTTAGCAGATGTGCACATTTCTTGCATCGCACCATTGTTATCTTAATTCTTTTTGCCTTTTATCAATTTATTTTCCATTAGTATGTTACTGTTAAGAATGGTTTATTCCAATCTTTCTGGTAAGTCTTTCCCTCTTGTTGATGGTGATATTCCTCTGCTTATTTGTTTATTTTTAAAAGTGTATCATCAATGTTTTGGACCACAGGACCTTCAACAGGATGCCCACCTTTTGCAAACTGGCAATATTTACATAGTGGGCCAATATCCTCATCAAAACTATTCAACCTCTGCCTGCCTGCCCTTTACCCAGGGGAGTGCCATGAACTTGTAGCAGGATATCTAAACCATGTTTACAGTGTTTTGGTCATTGTCTTAGACACAACTATAAATTGCCATGTACCCCAGAGAATAACATAAATATATGAACTTATACATATTGGGTATCAAGTTACACAGGAGATATGTGGTATTTATATTTCATATGTATTTCTTTGTTACACTAAGCTTGTGTGAGATTATGTGACTTGTGTAAAAATCTGAAAGATACTTTTTTTGTCATTTACCTAAAATTATTTTCTCAAAATGTATAGGGAGCACAGAGACCATGGGGTTAATATCCCTCTTTAGGAGGCAGGGAAGATTAAGAAAGGGCGTCTGGAGGATGACTCCTCTCTCCCGGCTCCACTTAACCCACAGATAGCTCCACCCACTTTCAGTTTTCATTTAGCAAATTCAAGAACAGAGAGATGAAACAAGAAAAAACCTGCTATCTCTGAAAATCCAGTAAGTCAGGGAAGACCAAAAGAGAAATCATAAACCAAAGTTTTCTCTGTAGGGGATGCCCCATGTCCTTATAAACTCAAGGAGAATAATTTATTGCTATGTAACACAAAAAATCTCTTTTCTCTATCACCCTATGGAGATCACAGGCACCATGGGGCATTCCAATCCTGCCCCAAAATTATTTCCCAGGTGGTAGAGAAAATTAAATAAACAATGTATAGGTTAACTACCATACAGCTGGATGCAAAAGTTTGAGCACCTGTGACCAATTTAAGTTTTCTTGAAAAGAAATTAACACAACCTCTGCAGCGAATAAATCTTAAATTTGAAATATTTTTGTACAGTTACTATTTATTTACTAAATGTAACAATTAGAAAAAAAAATGTGACATATGCAAAAGTTTGAAAACCCTTCCAGTGTATCCACTAATGTTATTTTTTTGTAAGGTCTCAGAACTTAATTGACTCATTAGGCCTTTATCTTAGATTTACATTGACAATTCCAGAGCATAATAAATTCCTTGACTCTCTGAACCTCTCAGGGTGTTGTGTTTAGACTCACCAACCATAGGCTCCTCGAAGAAGCAGAATGAGGATTACAAGACAATGACCCAAAACATACCTCAAAATCAACCATTAACTACTTGAACAAAAAAAGCTTATAGGGATAATAAATGTCTCTATTATAGTGTAGCTCCAAGTCTTGTTTATGATTTTTAGAACACGTAGCACTATTTTTAAGTACTTACGTATTTGTAGTTTAAACTCTATTCAAGCTGAAAGGATCCTGCCCCTTCTGGCTGCCTTCACTTGGATCTGCAACTTTTTTAATAAAACAGTTCTCAGCAGTGGAAGTGCCTTTGTTTTACTCAGGAGGGTAAACCCTACAATATATATATTGCTTTTTATGTAAGTGTTACAATCCCTTTCAGTCACTTCCATCCCATTATCTATTCAGGGGTCCTTAACTCTTGGTCTGAGCCCCCTAGGCCCCGTGTTAGGCACTTAAGTCCTATTTTTGGGGGGCCATCAACAAATAGTTGGGGATTCCTCTAAGGAGAAAGGCAAGACTGAGGGAGATAAACTAGATTGCTTGGGAGACGTCTACGAGGAGGATTCTTGCCCCTCGGATGAGGGAGTTTGCAGTTCTGGAAATGCTTCAGGTGTCTCAGGCCTCTAACTTCTTCTCCAAACATCTTCCAGTGACGTAAGAAGGCGGCACCCATTTTCCCTTCCCATCACTCTACTCCATGATTTTCAGTAAAGAAAAAAAAAAAGAAAAAAATCCACAATTTTATTTTTTTTCCCATTTGGTCCATTGTCCACTGATAATCAGAGAACCAAACACACTGCTTCCCCATCCTTAGTCCTACCCAAGGAGCTACAAATAAAAACGAACATTTTGAGAGTTTTCTGCATTCTAGGTAACATTTCTTGGTCATGTTAGTTATATTGACAAAAATAACTTATTTTTAAATGGAAATAAATGTCTAAATACTGTACTGGTCATTTGTAATCTATAATAGTTTTTGATATACTAACCTTTACTTGTTTGAGGAATAGAATGTAAATTAGTTTCTTGTGGAGCGATACAAGAAATGTGTGCAAACGCTGTTTCCCACGTGAAAACCACTAAGGAATAGGTTTGAGCATGATTTTGTTGAATTGCATGTGAAAAATCAAGATTAGCAAACAGCTGCGCATATTTATTTTTTTGTGGGCATGGCCAGGATTAACTAATCTGTGTGAGTGGAATCGCGAATGTGCCTATTGCAGGAAATGCTATTGCGAACAAACTTATACGTCTGTTTAGTGTTGTCGTATAAAATCATTTTTTATGCGCAATTCAAGAAGCGTTCGGTATTCAGCTTCCTGGATTAGAACCTGAGCAAAATCTATCTGCTCACAAAAATTCCTTTAGCAGATGCGCACATTTCTTGCATTGCGCCATTGAAATCTTAATTCTTATTGCCCTTTTTATCACTTTATTTTCCATTAGTATGTTACTGCTATGAATGGTTTATTCCAATCTTTCTGGTCAGTGTCTTTCTCTCTTGTTGATGGTGATATTCCTCTGCTTATTTGTTTATTTTCAAAAGTTTATCATCAATGTTTTGGCACACAGGAACTTCAACAGGATGCCCACCTTTTGCAAACTGACAATATATACATAGCGGTCCAATATACTCATCAAAACCATTCAACCTCAGCCTGCCTGCCCTTTACCCTGTAGCTAACAAGGGGAGTGCCATGAACTTGTAGCAGGATATCTAAACCATGTTTACAGTGTTTTGGTCATTGTCTTAGACACAACTATAAATTGCCATGTACCCCAGAGAATAACATAAATATATGAACTTATACATATTGGGTATCAGGTTACACAGGAGATATGTGGTATTTATATTTCATATGTATTTCTTTGTTACACTAAGCTTGTGTGAGATTATGTGACTTGTGTAAAAGTCTGAAAGATACTTTTTTTGTCATTTACCTAAAATTCTTTTCTCAAAATGTATAGGGAACACAGAGACCATGGGGTTAACATCCCTCCTTTAGGAGGCAGGGAAGATTAAGAAAGAGTGTCTGGAGGATTAATCCTCTCTCCCGGCTCCACTTACCCACAGATAGCTCCACCCACTTTCGTTTTTCATTTAGCAAAGAAAAGAACAGAGAGATGAAACAAGAAAAAATCCAACATCTCTGAAAAGCCAGTAAGTCAGGGAAGACCAACAGAGAAATCATAAACCAAAGTTTTCTCTGTAAGGGATGCCCCAGGTCCCTATAAACTCAAGGAAAATAATTTATTTATCACAAAAATTCTCTTTTCTCTATCACCCTATGGAGAACACAGGCACCATGGGGCATTGCAATCCTGCCCCAAAATTTTTTCCCAGGTGGGAGAGAAAATTAAATAAACAATGTATAGGTCAACTACCATACAGTTGGATGCAAAAGTTTGATCACCTGTGACCAATTTAAGTTTGCTTGAAAAGAAATTAACACAACCTCTGCAGGGAATAAATCTTAAATTTTAAATATTTTTGCACAGTTACTATTTATTTACTGAATTTAACAATTAGAAAAAATAAACACATGTGACAAATGCAGAAGTTTGGACATCCTCCCAGTGTATCCACTAATGTTACTTTTTTGAAAGTTCTCTTGACTCATTAGGCCTTTATCTAAGATTTACATTGACAATTCCAGAGCATAATAAATTCCTTGACTCTCTGAACCTCTTAGGGTGTTGTGTTTAGACTCGCCAACCATAGGCTCCTCAAAGAAGCAGACTGAGGATTACAAGACAATGACCCAAAACATACCTCAAAATCAATCATGAACTACTTTAACAAAAAAAGCTTATAGGGATAATAAATGTCTCTATTATAGTGCAGCTCCCAGTCTTCTTTATGATTTTTAGAACGCGTAGCTAGGGTTGCCACACAGCCGGTATTTTACTGGCAGGCCAGTAAAAAATTGGCTTCTGTCCAATGTTAAGTCTATGGAGGGAATGCCATGGCCGGTATATTTTTGAAGAAAAGGTGGCAACCCTACACGTAGCACTATGTTTAAGTACTTACATATTTGTAGTTTAAACTCTGTTAAAGCTGAAAGGATCCCCCTCCCACTCCTTCTGGCTGCCTTCACTTGGATCTGCAGTCCGGTCGTGGGACCAGACAGATGCAGCAAGGGACAATCTTCATTCAGGAAGTATAAGGAAAACCCTGTCTCCCTTGACGAATGAGGGCAGGATTTTCCTTTTGTTTACTGAAGATTATCCCTCGCCTCTCTCCATCTGGACCAGAAAGAGAGGATCAGTGAATCAGGGAAAGGAATGGGAGGGAGGGGGATCCTTTCAGCTTGAATAGCATTTGAACTTCAGTAATAAAACATAGTGGAACGTGTTATAAAAAACATAAGAGACTCTGAGCTGCACTTTAATAGAGACATTACTATCCCTTTAAGCTTTTTTTTTTATTATAGTTCATTGTTGATTTTGAGGTATGTTTTGGGTCATTGTCTTGTAATCCTCAGTCTGCTTTTTCAAGGAGCCTTTTTGGAATGGCCTTCACAGGTCCCTGACTTGAAGATTATTGAAAATCTGTGGGTTGATCTCAAACATGCAGCACATGCAAGATGACCTAAGAATAATTTTGAACTAGAAGTATTCTGTAAGGAACAGTGGGAAAAAGTAACTAAAGCAAGAATAGGAAGATTATGAGCTGGCAACAATAAGCACCAGAATACTCTTCCTCTCCTCCACAACAGTACTCGCCCCACCACTCTCAAAATCACTGTCATGGCTTCCCATAAAGCATCATATCACATTCAAAATCCTCCTCATTACCTTCAAGGCTCTCCATCACTTGTCCCCGCCTTATATTTCATCTTTGATATCCCGCCATATTCCTGCACGTCCACTACGCAGAAGACATGGTGGATGAGTCTCTGCCCCTTTAACCACTATCGCTGTTTCACGATTGAAAGCTTTCTCACTTGCTGCCCCTACCTCTGGAACTCCCTACCATCCAGTATTCACCAAGCCTCAACCCTCAACAACTTTAAATCAAAGCTAAAAGAGCACCTTTTATCTCTAGCAATGACGTAATATGGAAACATTATCAAGCATTATCATCATTAGCCAAACACTGCACTTCCTCCTCTACCAGCTTGTATCTGTATGTCACCCATCCTATACTTAGATTGTAAGCTCTATGGGGCAGGCACCTCTTATCCTAATGTATACTCACCTGTTGTTCCCCTTATGACTGCCAATATAAGCATTTGATCACCGCACTTATTGTACCCCTTCTATATTAAATGTAATCCGTAAAGTGCCAAGTACACGGGTTGGCTCTATATAAATAAAAATATACAATACAATATAAAACAATTTGTAGGCTGTGATTTCTACCAAAAGGGGAGTCTCACTAAGTACTGACTGATAGGGGGCTTAAACTTTTTCACATGGCACATTTTCTGTTTTATTTTCTTTCTAATCTGTTAACCATTTGAGTGCCAGAGACTATGCAGAGCATTGTGTTCAATACCTCTCTGGCACTCAGAGGGGTTAAGGTCAGTAAATAAACAGCAGCTCTGCATGACAATTTGCATAAATTTGTCACACTTACGTCTGCTCTCTGAAGATGTTGTGTTGACTTCTTTTCAATCAGAAAATCAACCAACATATAATTTGGACAGGGGGTACCTAAACTTTTACATACAACTGTATTAACCCCTTCGCGTCCTTTGACGTACCCGGAACGTCACGCTGGTCCGGCACTTAAGGACCAGTGACGGTCCTGGTACGTCACGTACTTTTAGGAGCGCGGTGAGTAATACCGTGGACTGAAATTGATCGCTCCAAGACCGGAGAGATCTCTTCCAGTCCTCCTTTCGATGTGCCGCCCCACGTGATGAGTCACGTGGGATGGCACGTCGAACGCGTCTATCTGGTCCTTAAAGGACCAGACACCGCGGGATCATCGGACCCTAAGGGGTTAAGCACTACTAGAGAACAACCATACCAAATCATGTCAACAGAATCCTTACCCGAATACTCAATAGAATTCTGATAGTGGAATGTACTTTAAAACTAATCTACAGTTCAGATTAGTAGTTTTAATTGGCTACCACAACCTGCAATACCTTTCTACCAAAACTCACTTCCACTGTGGGAAAAATATTAACCTTATAATGTTTCAAAAAGGTGTATAGATGTCTATATAGTGACCTTACATAATTGGCAGGTTGACTCCCAAATTCTTGATTCTCTCAAAGCAATAAGAACTCTGGTAAATTGATCCAAGACCTGTAAAGGAGTCAGGTTGGAACTCATTTGGAAGCACCCATAGAACAAAGTTTACCCCCCAGGGTGGGTTAGGTGCCCTGAAGTTAGGAGAAAAGTGTAAGTCTCTAGACATCTGGCACTTTCATGTTTGTCTGCTGGAATAAAAAAAACACACCAACCAACACTTGCACAAATAAATATGTATAACAAGAAAAATGCAAACCACTGTTCCCTAGAAAGGTAAATAAAATGTGAAAAAATAAGGGATAAATAGCAATCCAAAGTCAGAAGAAACTGGGATGGATAGATAACATAGATGATGAAAATGATGAATGGAATTATGATGAATGATGGTGATGAGATGAATAATGATGAAGCTCCAAAATATTAATGCTGCTACAGATATCCAATGGCCTTGTTCACCAGTAAAGTCAGTAATTCTCACATGATCTGAGCGCAAAAACACAAGAGAAAACAAAGTGCAATAATATCTAAGTGTAGTAAATTTATTGGAACAGGCAATAGAAACAGTAATAAAATGCACTCACACGATGCCCATCTTGGGCTTTGTGCGTATCGGGGCCCCTACCCCTGTAGCCAGCGTACTGTGTCCATCCCTTCCCACTTCAACTGGTGACAAGATGGTCACTGTGTCCCCTTCTGTAGTGGCCTTGGTTGGATGCCAGACAAATCCCTCCGTGCAGGTAAGTTTGGATAGCGTTCTCCGAGATAGCAGTAAAGGGAGACATGAAGCACCGGAGTGCACGTGTGTAGGCCGACGCTGTCGGTAGAATGATGGGACTGAGAACCGGGAGGTGGGTTCTCACAGGGGGCATGGGCAGGACCCAACTCAGTCAGAGTGCCGGTAGTAACCCAAAGCGTATCGTGGAGCTTCAACTCCACTTCATCAGGGGTGTCAGGAAAATGTAAAACCACTGGATACATATATTTATACTCTCTAAAACATTGTAACAACCAATAGCATTTGTGCACAATGTTACTAAAATGATGCAAACATCCTTTGAAATACGTGCTAGGTAACATAAGAATAATAATAAAATGATGAAACTAAAAATTGAAACAATAAAAACAAGTGGATACATGAATAAAACTTCAATGTTCATTGACATAAAACATTGGTATAATAAAATGAGTGAAAATAAAATTAAAAATTATTATGAAATCCAAAAATTGAAAATGATGGAAAGATGATGGATGAATGTGATGTAGGTGTTGGATGGTGATGTGATTTTACTGTATGAAAAACCGGGCATGGTGATAAAATTGGATGAAAAGGTGATGGGTTGATGGAATTAAGACAACTAAATTAATTTATTCTAACAATAAACTGGACTTCTGTGATGGAGTAACCAATCTAAAAAATGATGATAGAAAACAAGGACTCCGTGACATAAAGGGTGAACCGTTTAGTATTGTTAATAATTCCCAAGTAGGTATATGAAGCACCGTGAATAGGTGATGAGGTGTATTTGTATGGTATTGTATGAGATGGTAAGAGGGGTGCATAAAAGCAAGAGTAATACCCAAAAAATATATATATATGCTCTGCATTAAAACCTGCAGGGCATAAAGTGTTATATGTGAAAAACAAAAAGATAATAAGTTTTCCCTGGAATACAGTGGTGTACTCCTGTGTGATTCCGCGTAATTCAGAATCAGATAAAACAATCCAATGGAAATACACAGGGGGACAAACCAAAACTGAACATAATGGTAACCTAGTGAACGAAAATGTGAAAAAATCAGTTATTTAACCATATGAGTGCCAGAGGGGTATGCAACGCATTGCTTTGCAATGCGTTGTGTACCCCTCTGGCACTCAAAGGGTTAAAAGCCATAAAATCAAATTCAATATTTAACCCTTGAGGATACATAGTTTTTAATTCAAAAATCCAGAAGGATTCCCTCTATCTTAGTTTTTTAAAAAGGTCTCCACCTCTATGTGAGAGTTTTACTTGCTCTATACCCAAGATCCTAAGAGCTGTATGTTCGCATGAATGTACAGTTCTGCAATGTTCCGATAAGCTGTGAAACTCCAAGGCACAGGAGATGTTTCTAATTTCTAATTCTCAAAGAATTTATTAACTGTCATAGTACCTATACGGTATATTTGATCACTTGAGGCTGTGGACTCCAATACATAGGCAGAACTAAAAGGAAAATCAAAACCAGGTTTTCTGAACATCTTAGAAACATCTCCTGCGGCTTGGAGTCTCACAGCTTATCAGAACATTGCAGAACTGTATATTCATGCCAACATACAGCTCTTAGGATCTTGGGTATAGAGCAAGTAAAACTCTTACATAGAGGTGGAGACCTTTTTAAAAAACTAAGACAGAGGGAATCCTTCTGGATTTTTGAATTAAAAACTATGTTTCCTCAAGGGTTAAATATTGAATTTGATTTTATGGCTTTTAAATAACTTTTATTTTTTCACATTTTCGTTCACTAGGTTACCATTATGTTCAGTTTTGGTTTGTCCCCCTGTGTATTTCCATTGGATTGTTTTATCTGATTCTGAATTACACGGAATCACACAGGAGTACATCACTGTATTCCAGGGAAAACTTATCGTCTTTTAGTTTTTCACATATAACACTTTATGCCCTGCAGGTTTTAATGCAGAGCATATATATATATTTTGGGGGGTATTACTCTTGCTTTTATGCACCCCTCTTACCATCTCATACAATACCATACAAATACACCTCATCACCTATTCACAGTGCTTCATATACCTACTTGGGAATTATTAACAATACTAAATGGTTCACCCTTTATGTCACGGAGTCCTTGTTTTCTATCATCGTTTTTTTAGATTGGTTACTCCATCACAGAAGTCCAGTTTATTGTTAGAATAAATTCATTTAGTTGTCTTAATTCCATCAACCCATCACCTTTTCATCCAATTTTATCACCATGCCCGGTTTTTCATACAGTAAAATCACATCACCATCCAACTCCTACATCACATTCATCCATGATCTTTCCATCATTTTCAATTTTTGGATTTCATAATAATTTTTAATTTTATTTTCACTCATTTTATTATACCAATATTGAAGTTTTATTCATGTTTCCACTTGTTATTATTGTTTAAATTTTTAGTTTCATCATTTTATTATTATTCTTATGTTACCTAGCACGTATTTCAAAGGATGTTTGCATTATTTTAGTAACATTGTTGCACAAATGCTATTGGTTGTTACAATGTTTTAGAGAGTATAAATATATGTATCCAGTGGTTATACATTTTCCTGACACCCCTGATGAAGTGGAGTTGAAGCTCCACGATACGCGTTGGGTTACTATCGGCACTCTGACTGAGTTGGGTCCCGCCCACGCCCCCTGTGAGAACACGCCTCCCACTCCCGATTCTCGGTCCCATCATTCTGCCGACAGCGTCGGCCTACACACGTGCACTCCGGTGCTTCATGTCTCCCTTTACTGCTATCTCGGAGAACTCTATCCAAACTTACCTGCACGGAGGGATTTGTCTGGCATCCAACCAAGGCCACTACAGAAGGGGACACAGTGACCATCTTGTCACCGGTTGAAGCGGGAAGGGACGGACACAGTATGCTGGCTAAAGGGGTAGGGGCCTCGATATGCACAAAGCCCAAGATGAGCATCATGTGAGTGCATTTTATTACTGTTTCTATTGCCTGTTCCAATAAATTTACTACACTTAGATATTATTGCCCTTTGTTTTCTCTTGTGTTTTTGCACTCAGATCATGTGAGAATTACTGTCTGCTGGAATAGCATTGATAAAGTAGAAATCTGTACCTCGATGGTGCTAAGTTTTTGCTTTCAACAAACTGAAAACAATGCCAATGTAGAAACCTCTTCTTTTCAGGATGTCAGTCTTAATTGATAAGCTATTCATTCCAGCTTCCTTAGGTCTTGACAGTGTCACTGGTCTTGAGATAGCAGATACAGAATGAGAGGAAGTCCTCATGGCATGCCTACTGCCAGACTGAGCAAATCTCTGGTCTATGCTCCCCACAGCCATCTTGAGCTATGAGTATTATAGGCACCTTGTTGACTTCAATCTTTGAAATCACAGTGGAAACTAGATGTAGTGGTGGACACGTATACACCAGAAAGAACTGTCACTGTATAACCATCACACAAACTGCCAAGGCTATAGGATCATGTTCTTACACAAAAACTCCAAACCATTTGATTTTTTTTCAAGATGACATATGGGTTAGTTCTGGCATTGCCCATTTTCTTGTTGAAAACTGCTTGTCTGAATTGTCCCTCTTCCGGATCCAACTTTTGCTGGCTGAGGAAGTTTTATTCTGTATTGTCCCGTCCTGGGATGTACACCACTGATATCACTGGAACATAAATACCTGCCTTTTTTAGCATGTCCAGAACTTCGTTCAAACCTTCTTTTCTTCTGGTACTTTCTGGTGGGTTATGTACATCATTGTATTGTCTGACTGAATGACAATAGAGTCCAACAAGAGAGAGAATGCTAATTGTGCCATTCAAAGTTCCAGGGTATTTTTCTGAAGAGAACTTCGAGTTTTGATCACTGTCCCTGAATTGTGTTATTTTAGAACATTTCCCACCTAGTCAGACTAGCATACGTCACATTCACTTAATTGGACAGCAGACTGCAAGAACAGCTATCCCTTCTTCTCACATACTCACTGCTGGTGAACTAGAACCAGACACATTCTGGTTTCTAGTCCAACAATTGACAGCTCTTCTACTAGGCACTTGCAATCTGGAGCCTTTCCCACTTCATCTTAATTGAAGACCTATGTCAGCTGCCTCCTGGAGGGAGGTGTGCAAAGCAGCTTCCCGTTGCAGTCAGTGCTCAGACATTTGGCCTGTCCAGAGACTTAGTCTCTCCTGCTCCTGTTTTCTTCCTTACCCTTTTACCTGACTTTGGCCTTGTTTTTGAGTTTGTGAACATGTTCTGCCAACCTGAACCTGCCTCATGACCTTGTCTTGGTCGGTGGACTCTGTACCTTTGCTGGGCCTTCTATTCAGCACCTACCTACCTACCTTTACCTATTGAGTACCTGATAGTTAGCACCTACTATTCAGCACTATTCAGGTTCCAGTACTTGGTATCTTGTACATGCTATTCAGCACCTCCTTGCTTGTACCCTGTACCTGCCTAAACCTGTTATCCATGAACTGGTATCCTGCATCTGCTATTCAGCACCTGCCTGTACCTACTACCCATTACCTACTATTCAACATGAACCTGGTATCCTGCACCTGCTGCCTGGGCCTGCTATCCAGAATTTATCTGCTTGCATCTGGTATCCTCTACTGTCCTGGTGCAGACTACCACTGAGAGGCGGTCTGTTCTTACCATCAGATCCCTTGTTAGTGTCTGTACACATGTGCATCTCTCTGCCATGGACTCCAGTTTCTGCAGAAGTACCTACAGGTACACAGTGGTTCCTGACAGCATCACCACACTCCTTTTTGTCATTGCAAGTGGGTTTCCTTGGGGAAAGGTTTCACATCTATCCACCAGCATAAGTCTGGCTTTGTGTCTGTTGACAGTGACATTTGTTCAGAAGAATGATTGATCCATCATGACCATTTCCTCAATAGTAATTGACATTGTCTAGTATAGAACAGTGCATAGGGTACAGCTTCAATGGTTAGTAACAACATTCCCAGAATCTTCATGCAGTCCCTCACTGATGACTGGCTGTGACTACTTGCTCATGAAGTTTGGGGCTTTGACTGGTGGTAAGAATGACTTCTGCTAAACTGTGTAAAAAATGTTATTTCAAGAAATACCAGTGGCTGAGAAGATTTCAGGTTGGACTTCCTGAGTTTCAAAACCCAGTCATGAATTTGTAGAATTTCTGTAAAACACTGTGGTTGGAACTGAAGTATTTCTGAAGATGGTGATTTGATTAGCAAATCATCTACATAAGGAAATATTGACGTTCCTTGTGTTCTGATATACCCCACTAGTGAAGCCATCACATTGGTAAACAGTATTGGAGCTGTTGCTGGATCAAACACCTGTCAAGGTTTTGCTGAGCAGCTCTATTCTGCCTATTGATTCTGATGTCTGAGCTAATCTAGTGCACTGCTATCCACTGCTGCTGTCTTCTGAGTTTCTGGCTTAGGCTTATCAGCTGACCTCTCTGATTGCTCTCCTGACTTTTATCAGCCAACCCTCTCAGGTTATTTAAAGCAGCTTGGTTCACTTCTCCATTGTCCTTGTTTTTGTTGCTGACTGCTGTGATGCTACTGAGCTCCTGTTTATCCGTGTATGACCTGGCTTCCTCTGACGACCCTTCTGGCTCCAGACCCACTGGCTTGTTCCTGACTTTGCGGACTTCTGTGCTCCTGACTCCAGCTTGGTTGAGTACCTGTCCTGGTTCCTGACCTTGGCTTGTCATTTGGTATATGCTCCTGGATCACGATTCTGTTTTGTTTATTTTCTGTTACTTTAATAAAGGTGTTTTTATCACGGTGCCCGTGATTCGTGCTGTTCAGTGTCTGTCACTTGCTGAGTAATCATGATTGGCTGTCTGTGATTAGCCCTCCTCACACAGCCTTTTTAAACCCAGGGTGAGCACTTCCAGGTTGCCCTTTCGTGGTGTTTCTGACTTCACTCTGCCTGACCTGCTGGTCAGGCTTCTGGGCCTGTTCCTGCTGTTCCTGCTGTTTTTGCTGATCCAGTGTTCCAGTGTTCCAGTGTTCCTGTATGCTAGTGTTCCGGTGTTCCAGTGTTCCTGGGTGCCTGTATTCTAGTATTCCTGTGTTCCAGCACCTCGCAGGTTAATCTTACTGAGTTCCTGAATCTCCTGCTCCAGCCGTCACTCCGGCGACATTGTTCTTCTCGCTGCTGATCATACATTGTTGGCTCCAGCGTGCGGACGCTGGTTTACTCCACTAAAGCTGGTTGCGATTACATTGTTGGTTCCAGCGTGCGGACGCTGGTTTACTCCAATAAAACCTGGTTGCGATATACATTGTTGGTTCCAGCATGCGGATGCTGGTTTTCTCCACTAAACCTGGTTGCGATATACATTGTTGGTTCCAGCGTACGGATGCTGGTTTACTCCACTAAACCTGGTTGCGATTACATTGTTGGTTCCAGCGTGCGGACGCTGGTTTGCTCCATTAAACCTGGTTGCGAGATACACTGTTGGTTCCAGCGTGCGGACGCTGGTTTACTCCATTAAACTTGGTGGCGACATTTACTGTTGATCCCAGCGTGCGGACGCTGGTTTACTCCATTAACCTGGTGGCGAAATCTATTATTGGTCCCAGCGTGCGGACGCTGGTTTACTCCATTAACCTGGTGGCGTTATTTACTGTTGGTCCCAACGTGCGGACGTTGGTTTGCTCCTGAATGATCCAGTACTTGGGCCAGGTCGCTGTCCACTCCTATGCAGTCGTCTGATTATCCCTGGCAATAGACTTCTGCTGAGTAAGACCATAATTCCTATTTCTCTCTGCTGTCTTAGTCATCTGACAGCTGGTCTACTCGCTCAGGTTGCTCTGCCCGGTATTGGTAAGGCCGGTAGAACCTTGTACGTTACCATCCTTAAGGTTGCCTTACCCGGTATTGGCAGGGCCAGGAGAGCCTACTACAGTACTCCTTTGGGCTGCCTTGCCCGGTATTGGTAAGGCCGGTAGAACCTTGTACATCACCATCTTGAAGGTTGCCTTACCTGGTATTGGCAGGGCCGGTAGAGCCTCCATTCTGCATTCCTTTGGGCTGCCCTGCCCGGTATTGGTAAGGCCGGTAGAACCTTGTATTTCACCATCTTAAAGGTTGCCTTACCCGGTATTGGCAGGGCCGGTAGAGCCTCCATTCCGCATTCCTTGGGCTGCCTTGCCCGGTATTGGTAAGGCCGGTAGAACCGGTATATGTCATCTCACGGTTGCCTTACCCGGTATAGGCAAGGTCGGTAGAGCCTGTCATTATTACTGTCACTTGGGTTGCCTTGCCCGGTATTTAGGCAAGGCCGGTAGAACCTATTATATCTGCTATTACTGTTGTATTGTTATGTATGTTTACCCTATGGGGACTGCCTTTAACTTTTAATAAAGTTAAGTTTTTACCAAACCTTAAGTCTGAGAGTCTTCAAATCTGTGACAGTTTTGCATTTTACCTTTTTGTGTCCTGTCTGGTTCCTGGTCCATAACAACAGCAGTGCTGTAAATTGGAAATGTTTTTCACAAAAGGCGAATTAGAGACATTTTTGATGATTTTCACATATAGACATGCCACAGCTATGGCAAACATGACCACTGGCCCACTGATAGACAAATAACCTTAACAGTTGAGTATACATTTCCAGTCCTGTATATCTAATATACACACTGTAGCCCCTTGAATGGTAGGTTGCCAATGCATTTCTTCTCAATGCGTTAGAGTCCTCTCTAGAATTCAAGCGATTAATACAATAAGGGATGAAAAAGCCCATCTTAGTGTTTAAACTACAAGCTCAATAGGCATTTAATGTAGCACTGGTGGGAGGAGGGAAATAAAACTTAACTGCCAATGGAGGTCAACACAGTAAGTGAAAGAACAGATGGTGAGCAAATGCTGGTCCCAATTCAAGGTCGCTGCTGGGAGAAGAAAACACACACCATGTTGCTCTAATGACCTGTGCCCAAGTGCTGTGCAAAACCTTCTCTCAACAATTTCAATACAGTGAACATCCCCTATTAGTTAGAAGGGGTGGGTACTGTATTGCATTGAATGAAAGTCTTATTTTCTTACATGAAGCCAGTAATGTGGACCACACCACTGTATACTGATAGGAATAAGGCAGACCACTTTTTAACAGGTATAGGGCCTCATGTGGCCCATGAGGTGACATGGAAAAACCTTATTAAGCACTCAACCTTGGTAATATTGAATTAGGTAGAGTCCACACCGTAATTGTAATGGGAACCAGGAGACCGTTGTAGTCCTTGGCCGTCATGCCGGGTTTCTCTCTCTGTGGTGTGGCTACAAAGGGGTAGCTGGGCTGGTCTGAATAGTCAGAGTCTGAGGAACTGGAGTCAAACGGGACTCTTTAGACCACGCCTAGAAGACGACACACCACACAAGTTGTTGTAGTCCAAGAATACTGTGCAATTTATTGCAACTGGCCATAGTTTATAATGCCACATTGCCAGGGGGAAGGGACATGTGACATGCAATAGGACAGGAAAAGATTAATACAATTAACACATAGCCCAATGGAACGGCCACAGCACCAAACTAATCTCATCACACAGACAACAATGTTGATTATACAACAGTGATAAAGGGATTAGGGAAGCAACACCCAATCAAACATGGACTAGACAGTGAGACACACACCATTGGAGACAATATGGTGAAAATACAAAAATACCACAATTTAACCCTTGCAGGTCAATGTACAATTGTAGTCCAAATAAGACGAGATCTTTTCACAATGTAGAAGTATATGAGAGGTCAATATAAGAATCTCTCTGGTGAGTTATTCATTCTAAGACCTGATTAAATAATATGGGCCCACCCCTTGAGATTAAAGAAAAGGAGGTTTCGACTTCAGCAGAGGAAAGGGTTTTTTATAGTAAGGTCTGTTAAATTAAGGAATTCCTTGCCCATGTATGTGGTTATGGCAGATGGATACATTTAAGAG
Organism: Rhinophrynus dorsalis; assembly: GCA_037306005.1. NCBI lineage: Eukaryota > Metazoa > Chordata > Amphibia > Anura > Rhinophrynidae > Rhinophrynus > Rhinophrynus dorsalis. Next base: position 98,775,332 of record CM074727.1, read on the forward strand.
AAGATTAGATACATTTCTTTCAAACGGGAATATCCAGGGCGGGTTATACTGTGTATTAGTAGGTAAAACAAGAAGGTATGATAAAGACTAACTTATTTGACAGCAGGAACACTATATAATTCTCCTGTCTCTGGGTTATGAGGCAAAGGTTGACCTTGATGGACTTTTGTCTTTTTTTTCAACCTAATTTACTATGTTACTATGTAATAAAGGAGTCCAGCATCCATTACATGTATTAGCAGAAGAACTTGGTTTGTTACATTAAATTTGCTTAAAAAATAAGGATATCACTGTTACTCAAGGAGATCCACAAAGAATAACCCACAAAATTTGCTGGAAAACAAAACAAAACAAAACAAAAGACAGCGCCAACACCTTCTAAGAATTATGTTCTAATCTATAGTGACCTTCAACAGCCTTCTCCCGAAACTGGTACTCACATTTTTCTGAGCCTTCCTCTGCTCTACAGTAGATCACTTGCACTGACTCTTATCACACCAGGCTGATGTTTGACAGTTGGGATCCTCCTTGTACACTAAATCGTCTGTCTGAAAAGGACTCCTCTGAAGATGTCCTTTGACCAGTATATGTACAGGCTCCGTCGCCTATTTTTTTTTTTTTACATGGTAGGCTTAGCGTTCTTGCGGTAGATCTAAAGCTATAAGTGTTGTTTAATAAGAATAATCTTAGAGCCTCAGCTTATAGAGGAAACTGTTATAGAAGAATTCTTATACAATGCAGGAATTCTTAAATAGTAGATGTTTATTGGACTACATTAGAGTTGTCCCATATAGGATCTGAAACATTAGCTTCCTTGTCTGAAGAAGGAACTAATTCCCTTTCAAAGTCCTGAGAGGGCCCCACTATAAAAGATGGGAAGTTTGACCATATAAGAATTGCATGCATAAACAACTGTGACTGTTTGGTTAGAACTTGGCCCAGAATGTCAGTGATCCGCTCTACCCCTTCTGCTTATTAGAATCCCTGGGCACAGACATGGTGACCCACAAGATAGATGACAAAATAAGGAGACTGAAAAGATGCAAAGGGGGGGGTGCACTGAGGCATGATAAAGTTGACATGCCTTCTCCAGTAATAACACTTCTCCAGTTATTGTGTCATGCTACAGAGGCTATGCGCTAAAATGTCTCCGACTTTGGAGATCTTAGTGTATAGGCTCTATACAATAACATAGGAAATGAAGACGTGGAATAAACCAGGAGTCAGTACGGTAAAGTAAAACAATCTTTATTTAGAATAATAACAGTAATGCACATAAATAGATAACACAAAGAGGGTGATCAAAGAGGCAAGCACTGTATCAGAAATAGCAGTCCACCAAGAGATCCACCACACTGTTTGAGACTAGGCCTCAGCCCACTGGAGCCTCCAGGTAATTCGGAACACCCAAAGGACTAGCACTGACTCAGCCTGCAGTCAGTCTAGGAGTCTGATAGAGCCCCAGGTCCGCTCTAGGATGGGTGTTTATGCAGCGAGGACCAACACACGGAGGAAACAGACTCACCACCCTAGTCAGCACCGAAAAGGATAGTCAGACAAGCCGGGTCATACACGGAGCGGGTAATCAGCTAGCGCTACAGGTTTGTACCAGATAGGATATCCACTGAAGCTTTGGTATGCTGAAAGCGCAGTGGACAGAGCCCCAAGTCAACACCAGAGTGGGTAGTCAGACAAGCCAGGTCATACACGGAGCGGGTAGTCAGCTAGAGCCGCAGGTTTGCACCAGAAAGGATGTCTAAGCCAAATCGGAATGCACAAGAAGAATGGTCAGACAGAGCCACAGGTCAACACCAGAATGGATGGACAGACAGGCCGAGTCATACAGAGTTCAGGTAGTCAGCCACAGCCACAGGTCCGCACCAGATTGGGTGTCCACTACACAATGGGAGCAGGCAAAAGAGTAGTCAGACAGAGCCACAGGTCAACACCAGAATGGATGGTCAGACAAGCCAGGTCATGCACAGAGCCCAAGGGAAACAGAACTGTATTGTACATCATCGCAAGGGACTCAGTCTGCCCTTTAAACCCCTCCTCAGGAAGTAGGAAGGAGGCAGGGCCGGCCCTTACATGGGTCCCGGTGGCATTTTGACAGGAGTGGCAGTTTACAAGGCATGCTTATTTCATGCACCGCCAGCGTCAGCCTTGTCAGTGTTACAGTGTAGCCGGTATTTGTGTGTGTCCTGGCGGCAGCACCCTGATGAGCTCACAGATGACTCTCCTCAGCTCTTTGCCCCGGTTCCCCAAGTTGGATCTTCTTCCCTCTGATACACCTGCGTTCTAAAATACCTCAGCCACAGCCCGGCTTTTTCCTCAGTCCTTGTCCCCTGATGCCCTCTGGGATTGCTAACCTTGCCCCCTGGAATGAACCTATCACGGTGCCCGTGCTATGCTGGCGACATTCTGTCGGATTCCACTACTGCTTATGCCTATTGGTTGAAGTGACTTTGTCCCGCCCAGTATTTGTCCTTAAATACTGGGTCTTGTCACTTCTCCGGTGCCCTTTCCTGGTGTTTCCGTTACCAGTGCTTGTTCCTGTTTTCGTGTGATTTCTGTGTACCGACCCAGAATGCCTGACTACTCTGCATCTCGTGCCTGCCTGTGTACCGACCCAGACTGCCTGACTACTCTGCAACTAGTTCCTGCTCTGTGTACCGACTCAGATTGGCTGACGTTCCTGCTCTGTGTATCGACCCGGATTGGTTGACGTTCCTGCTCTGTGTACCGACCCGGCCCGGCTGACGTTCCTGCTATGTGTACCAACTCGGATTGGCTGACGTTCCTGCCTGTGTACTGACCTGGCCCGGTGGGGCTCCTTCGGCTGTTCATCTCTCCTGCTGACGCCCCATCCGGTCTCCGGTTGGGGTTCTTATCCAGGATCCTCTCTGTCTCCGGACAGTACCTCGTATCACTATATGCTTGCAGTTTAGTCTCCGTTATTGTCGGTGTCACTCAGGCGACATTGCTGGTGTGTTCCCTCCATCCGTGCACCACGATACGCTGGACCTCTTCCTGCCATTCACTCTGAGGTTGGGTTCACTCTGGGCTCCTCAGGCAGTTCACCTGTTTGTGCAGTCGACTTTGGTCTGAGCATTGTTAACCCTTCGGGGTGGGTGCCAGTCACCAGCTATCTATTCCTGCAGTCTCCGGTTGGGTGCCTCTCCGGGCTCGTTGCTAGTCCTCCGCTACTGCTACAGCAGTCCACAAGTTGCCCTGGTCTCCGTTGTCTATTTAGGTGTTACTCGATATTGTGAACTCTCTTCAGACTGAGAGTCTTAAAGGGCCTCGCGCTATTAGGGCCTGTCAGTCCTTCTGGCCTGATAGTAACCCATTCAGACCTGCCTAGCTTCAGAATCACACGAAAGTTACCTGATCTGTGTCAGTATATTGTGTTGTTGTATTTGCATATACTGGACCCGTGTGGGTATATCTCATTGTAACCTGTCTGTGTCAGTACTATATTGTGTCATATATTACAGGACCCATGAGGGTTATTGTTATTGCAACTGTTCAATAAAACTGTGTTTTATCCAACCTACTGTGTCTGAGTGTCAAACAAACCATTACAGTACGAAAGGGCCATGACCTCAGACGGTACAGGAGAAGGTAATGCACAAAGCATCCATTGGAGGATGGATTTACATGAGCAGCGTTTGGACCAGTTGTCACTGGCCGTACAAACCATTCTAGAGCATACTGCTCACCTTGATAAACCGGTTCAAGCCTCGGTGGTCTCCCCTGTTTCGACATCGGGAGCTCAATCCCTGACGCAAGTGGCCTCATGTAAAGGGTTAACCACCACAGCTCCGTTACCGCTAAGATACGATGGCGAACCCACCCTGTGCAGAGGGTTTATTAACCAAATGGAAATTTTTCTGGAATTAATTCCACAAGCCTTTCCTAATGACCGCAGTAAGGTGGGCTTTATGATATCGTTACTGACGGGCAGAGCCCTGGCATGGGCCAACCCCTTGTGGGAATCTGCCAAACCTTGCACTAAGAATTTCAGGGAGTTTGTGTGTGTCTTCCGCAGAGTGTTTGAAGTCCCAGGTAGAGCCGCCTCTGCTGCCAAATGATTAATGGAGATACAACAGGGTTCTTGTACGGTGGGAGATTACGCTATTGAATTTCGTACATTGGCAGCAGAGGTAGGTTGGAACAAGGAGCAGCTGGTGGCAGCATTTGCTCAGGGACCCGCTGACCGTATTAAAGATGAGATGGCAGCCAGAGATGTGCCTAACGATCTAGACGAGTTTATTGATTTCACTATACTAATTGATTCCCGCATCCGTGAAAGACTCTCGGCTAAAGACCGCAGGCAGCGGACCAGAGGTTTTGGACAATCCAGTCAAAAATTCCACTCTGAGAAACAGCGGTTCCAGATTATCCAGTCTATTCACCATGAGGTCATTCTAGGGTTCCCATGGTTACATTTACATAATCCCCAGTTTGACTAGCAGACTTGTGAGATAACGTCTTGGTCTATGGAGTATTGTATGGGGAATTGCGTTTCTCATCTGACTAAAATCATGTGTACCTCTCCCTCCGAGCCGGCTGAGTATCATCAATTTTCAGTAAAGGAAAGGCTAGCGCTTTGCCTCAGAATAGGGATTATGATTGCGCTATTGATCTGCCTCCTGGTGCCGTCCCTCCCCGGGGTCGCACGTACCCATTGTCGTGCGAGGAGAATCGGGCCATGGTGGAATATATCTCAGATGCCCTCAAGAGAGGTATTAACAGAAAGTCAACCTCGCCCGTAAAATAGAAGAGTGGCGAGTTAAGACCCTGTATCTATTACCGTGGTTTGAATAATCTTATGTCCAAGAATGCCTATCCGATACCACTCATCTCCGAACTGTTTGACAGGTTGAAAGGTTCCTCTATTTTCACTAAGTTAGACCTATGGGCTGCAGAGTGGAAAACGGCGTTCAATATCAGATCTGGACACTACGAATACCTAGTGATGCCTTTTGAACTATGTAACGCACCCGCAGTGATCCAAGAACTTCTTAATGACATTCTCCGTGATATGCTACAGTCTTGCGTAGTAGTTTATCAGGATGATATACTCATACACTCGTCTAGTTTGTCTCAACACATCAAGGATGTGTCTGAAGTTCTGCTCAGATTACACAAGAATAAGCTATTCTGTAAATCGAGAAATGCGAGTTCCACAAGTCCATGGTGCCTTTCCTGGGCTTTGTGATTTCTAAAGATGGCATTGCTATGGATAAGGAAAAGCTTGCAGCAGTGTTGCAATGGCCACGACCCAAGTAATTGAAGACAATACAGCGCTTTCTTGGCTTTGCCAATTATTATAGAAAATGTATTCGAGATTTCTTCACGATTGTTAAACCATTGTCTGACCTTACGCATAAGGGTGCCAACCCCTCCCAATGGTCTGAAGCAGCAGATCGAGCTTTCACAACACTCAAGTCCGCTTTTGCATCCGCTCCTGTGCTATCCCACCCTAACCCTTCCCTTACATTTACCCTAGAGGTTGATGCCTCTGAGACTGGGGTAGGGGCAGTGTTGTCACAGCGTCCAGCCTCTGAGAGTGCACTGAGACCATGTGAGTTCTTCTCCAAAAAGTTTTCTAATGACCACAGTCACTATGAGATTGGGGACAGAGAACTCCTGGCAATTATCCTTGCTCTTAAAGAATGGAGTCACTTACTAGAAGGTACTAGGACTCTGGTATTAATCCTGACAGACCACAAAAACCTGACATACCTTTCAGAGGCTAAGAGGTTGTCCTTGTGACAAGCCAGATGGGCCTTGTTTCTGTCCCGCTTCAATTTTATTGTATCTTACTTGCCCGGTTCCAAGAATGTTAGGGCAGTATCACGGTCCCCGTGATTCCTTGTCACTCTCTGTGGTGGCGCTCTTCCATTGGCAGAGCTTGATTGGCCCGCCCAGGGTGTCCCTTTATATACTGGGCCTATGACACCTGTCAGGTGCCCTTTCGTGGTGTTCCTGCGCCTTTGTTGCTGTGTTCCTGCGTTCCTGTGTACCGACTCGGCACGTCTGACTACTCTGCTGTTCCTGCTCCGTGATTGACCCGGTTCTGGCTGACGTTCCTGCTCCGTGATTGACCCGGTTCTGGCTGATGTTCCTGCTCCTTGATTGACCCGGCTTTGGCTGACGTTCCTGCTCCATGATTGACCCGGCTCTGGCTGACATTCCTGCTCCGTGATTGACCCGCTTCTGGCTGACGTTCCTGCTCCATGATTGACCCGGCTGTGGCTGATGTTCCTGCTCCGTGTTGCTTCCAGTATTCCTGCGGACTCTGGGCTCTTGCCCGGCGACATTCTGAAGCTTGCTCGCAGCTTGCCCTGACTGATCACGCCCCCTGTGGTTACTGTGGCCTCCGTTATTGAGCCTGTCTGTTGCCTCCATTACCGAGCCTGCCAGAGAGTACTTGCCGAGCTGTTGCCTCTGTACCGAGTCTGTCAGAGAACACTTGCTGTGCTTGTTGCCTCCATTACCGAGCCTGTCTTTATACACTTTCCAAGCTTGTTGCCTCCGATCCTGAGCCGTTTAACACTTGTTGAGCTTGTTGCCTCCATCACCGAGCCTGCCCGTTTACACTGCAGAGCATTACCGATATCTAGGTGCTCGTTCCTTAAGAGTGGTCGCACCACGTGGTGCTATTGGGCGTTCCGTTACTCTAGCAGTGTGTTGCTCCATTCTGGCACTGGAAGGGTGCCTTGGCTCTGGTCTTCTATTGCTCACAGTGTTGTTCTATCAGATCGCACCTGGAAGTGCGTTTGGCTCACGGTATATTGGCTTGTGCAGTGTCTCCTCTGTTACCGCACCTAAGGGGTGCTCTTGGCTCCGGTTCCATTTGCATATGCAGTGTCTTCCCGGTTACCGCACTTAGGGGTGCTCCTGGTTCTGGCTCTATTGACTCTGGCAGTGTCTCTCCTCAGTTATCGCACCCCAGTGGGGGTATTGGCTCCAGCTCCAGTTGGTCCTTACTATACTATTGGGCATTACGATTCAGCTATCTGGTTGTGATTCAGTTCAGTCGCACTGCTTGAGCTTGCTTTCTTCACTACTCTGGGACTGTTTATAGCACCGGGCATTGGACTAATCACCACCACAGAGACTGAGTATTTGAACTGGGCTTTAACCCTTTATATAACCCTTTATCTTGTGTTTCTGGTCATGCTACCTGCTCCTGCTACATTGGGCCTGTAATTCATCCATTACTTGCCTTACTGCTATTTCCTATTCTGGTCCCCAGGGGCGCTGTTCCTGAATTTTACCTCAATAATACTGTGTTTTATTTTTAACCTTGGTCTGAGTGTTGTAAAAACCGTAACAGTACGAAAGGGCCGTGACCTCAGGTGGTAAGGGTGACGGTAACACACAGAACCTCCATTGGAGGATGGATGTCCATGAGCAACGCTTGGACCAGTTAGCACTGGCCATGCAGACATTACTGGAACGTACGGTACATTTCGATAAACCTAACTAAAATCCGGTGGTCCCCCCAGTTCCGACACCGGATAATCAGGCTGGGCAACTTGTTGCACATTCCAGAAGTCTAACAGCGGCGCCGCTGTTACCGTTAAGATACAATGGCGAACCTACACTGTGTAGGGGGTTTATTAACTAATTAGAGATATTCTTAGAACTGACACCTCATGCCTTCCCGAATTACCATAGCAAGGTGGGGTTCATGATATCTCTATTAACAGTTAAAGCCCTGATGTGGGCAAACCCCTTATGGGAGAATGCCAATCCATGTACTCTAAACTTCAATGAGTTTGTAAGGAAGTTTCAGAGAGTATTCGAGATACCTGGGAGAGCCGCCTCTGCTGCCAAAAAACTGATGGGAATACAAATGGGCGATCGTACGGTAGGTGATCATGCCATAGAATTTCGGATACTGGCAGCAGAGGTAGGCTGGAATAATGAGGCTCTGGTGGCAGCCTTCTCTCAGGGGTTGTCTGATTCCATTAAAGATGAGATTGCGGCCAGAGATGTACCCAGTGACTTAGACGAGTATGTTGACTTTGTCATGCTCATTGACTCTCGCATTAACGAGAGGAGCCTGGCAAAAAGGGCAAAATCCAGAAACTATGGGCACGGTAGTCCTTTAAACCCACCCTCGCCTCCCAATCCTCCTGATCGAGTATCCGAACCAAGTGAGCCTATGCAACTTGGGTTCACTAGACTTTCAAAGGAGGAGCGGTCACACCGGAAAAGGCAGGGTTTATGTTTATATTGTGGCAAAGATGGACACATACTACGCACTTGCCCGGTACAGCCGGGAAACGCACGCACCTAGGGTACCTTGGGGGCAGGCCCTAGGTGGCGTACAATCGTCCCCAGACTCCTGTACACAAAAACCCACCATCCAAGTGAGTTTCCTCCTGGGTGACCAAGCTGTGGAGGTACTGGCTCTGGTAGACTCTGGCGCAGCAGGATATTTCATGGACTGTTCCTTTGCTGAACAGCACAATATTCCATTGTCTAAAAGAGATACTCCGCTAGCCTTTGAGGCCATTGACGGTAGACCGTTAGAACCAGCTTTCATCACTATGGAAACAACTCCTATCTCTATGTCGATTGGGGCTCTCCACAGGGAGGAGGTGTGTTTCCGAATTATACACTCACCCCATCATGCGGTCATTCTGGGGTTCCCATGGTTATTGCTGCACCACCCTCAGTTTAATTGGCAAAGATGCGAGGTTAAGTCATGGTATGAGTACTGCACTAATTACTATTTGTCACACCCGGTCAAGATTATGTGTACCTCTCCCTCCGTGCCAACTGAATATAGCGAGTTCAGTGACGTATTCAGTAAAGGAGAGGCTAGCGCATTGCCGCAGCATAGGCCATATGATTGCGCTATTGATTTGCCCCTGGGGGTGGTGCCTCCTAGGGGCAGGACATACCCGTTGTCCTGTGAAGAGAACAGGGCCATGGAGGAGTACATTGAGGATGCCCTCAAGAGGGGAATTATTCGCAAATCATCCTCTCCGGCAGGTTTTTTTGTGAAAAAGAAAAATGGCGAATTACGACCATGTCCAAGAATGCGTATCCCATACCACTCATTACAGAGTTATTTGACAGGTTGAAGGGCTCTTCTATATTTACTAAACTCGATCTACGAGCCGCCTACAACCTGATAAGGATCAGGGCCGGAGATGAGTGGAAAACGGCATTCAATACTAGGTCGGGGCACTATGAATACTTAGTGATGCCTTTTGGATTATGTAATGCACCTGCCGTATTTCAAGAGTTGATCAATGATATCCTCAGTGACATGCTACAGTCCTGTGTGGTTGTATACCTTGACGATATATTGATACACTCTGCCAACCTAACTCAACACATCCATGATGTGTCGGAAGTATTGCTCCGTTTACACAAAAGCAAATTGTTCTGTAAATTAGAAAAATGTGAATTTCACCGTTCCAAAGTACCCTTCCTGGGTTTTGTGATATCTAAGGATGGCATTGCCATGGACCAAGAGAAATTGGCAGCAGTCCTAAAGTGGCCACGGCCCAAAGGGTTAAAAGCTATTCAACGGTTCTTGGGCTTTGCCAATTATTATAGAAAATGTATTCAGAATTTCTCTACCATTGTGAAACCTCTGTCTGACCTCACACACAAGGGCGCTAATCCCTCTCAATGGTCTGAGGCAGCTGAGATGGCCTTTGAGACACTTAAATCTGCTTTTGCCTCCGCTCCTATATTGTCCCACCCCAATCACACCCTGCCGTTTACATTGGAGGTCGATGCCTCTGAAGTTGGGGTAGGGGCAGTTCTTTCTCAACGCCCCAAAGAGGGTGGCAACCTGAGACCTTGTGGGTTCTTTTCCAAAAAGCTCTCTAGTGCCCAAAGCCATTACGAGATTGGTGATAGGGAATTGTTGGCTATCATCATGGCATTAAAAGAATGGCGACACTTATTGGAAGGCACAAGAACCCCGGTGTTAATTCTTACTGACCATAAAAATTTTATTTATCTCTCAGAGGCTAAAAGGCTGTCCTCCCGTCAGGCTAGGTGGGCACTATTCCTGTCTCGGTTTAATTTTATAGTGTCCTACTTGCCAGGTTCTAAGAACGTTAGGGCAGAAGCCCTATCCAGACAGTTTAGCCTGGACATTGAGAGGGATGAAGCCCCGGTACCTATTATTCAGCCAGATCGGATTCTGGCAACAATACGCACCAGTATCACTTTGCCACTGGGGGAGCAAATTTTGGCATCTCATGCACAGGCAACTCCTGAAACCCCAGTTGGCAAGTGCTTTGTGGATGAGCCTTTCCGTACCCATTTGCTCTAGACTTACCACTCATCTAAGGCAGCGGGGCACATTGGGAGGGATCAGTTGATATGGTCTCTCTCACAGGTGTTTTGGTGGCCCTCCCTTAAGGCTGATTGCTCCGCTTTTACTGCAGCCTGTGCCACCTGTGCCCGCGCTAAGACCCCCAGACATCTCCCAGAGGGCCTATTCCAACCAGTGCCTAATGGTGAACGCCCATGGTCCCACATATCTATTGATTTTTTGGGAGAATTGCCGGTATCTAAGGGCTATACATTTATACTAATGGTGGTAGACAGGTTCTCAAAGATGGCTCACTTCGTGCCCCTCTCTGGTCTTCCCTCAGCCCAGGAACTGGCAGTAGTTTTTGCCAGAGAGGTGTTCCGCTTGCATGGGGTTCCCAGAGTGATAGTGTCGGACCGAGGGAGTCAGTTCATGACAAGATTCTGGAGGGCATTCTGTAGCCAAATGGGCATACAACTGTCCTTCTCCTCCGCCTACCATCCCCAGACCAACAGGGCCGCTGAGCGTGCCAATCAGGGACTGGAGCAGTTTCTGCGCTGCTTTGTGACTGATCATCATGACAATTGGGCCGACCTGTTGCCTTGGGCAGAGTTTGCCAGGAACTGTGCAGTTAATTCATCGTCCGGGAGCTCCCCATTTCTCATCAATTATGGGTTCCAGCCGTGCCTGCTCCTGGACTCATTTCGGTCACAGCAGATTCCAGCTCTGGACAAGCATATTGAGCAGCTCCGCTCCACTTGGGCACAGGTGCAGAGGTCCCTCAGCCAGTCTTTCCAGCAATATCAGCAGCATGCCAATCGTAAAAGGCTGCGGTCTCCTTCCAGGTTGGGGACAGGGTATGGCTCTCCTCCAGAAATCTCAATCTTCAAGTGCCATCCAATAAATTGGCACCCCGGTTCATTGGTCCATTCAAAGTTATCCGCAAGGTTAACCCCGTGGCTTACGCATTGGAACTCCTGGCATCTATGCGCATTCACAATGTGTTCCATGTCACTATTGAAGCCCTTGGTATGTAACCGCTATACTACCACTCCGGTGGTTCCCGGGCCGGTGGATGTTCAGGGCCAAGAGGAGTACGAAGTACAGATCATTATTGATTCCAGGAGGTTTAGAGGTAAATTGCAGTATTTGGTCCACTGGAAGGGTTACGGGCCTGAAAAGCGTTCTTGGGTCGACCAGAGGGACCTTCATGCTCCAACATTACTGCGCAATTTTCACTCTAAATATACTCAGAAACCCAGACCCTCGGCCAGGGGAGGGGGTCTTTGAGAGGGGGGTACTATCACGGTCCCCGTGATTCCTTGTCACTCTCTGTGGTGGCGCTCTTCCATTGGCGGAGCTTGATTGGCCCGCCCAGGGTGTCCCTTTATATACTGGGCCTATGACACCTGTCAGGTGCCCTTTCGTGGTGTTCCTGCGCCTTTGTTGCTGTGTTCCTGCATTCCTGTGTACCAACTCGGCTCGTCTGACTACTATGCTGTTCCTGCTCCGTGATTGACCTGGTTCTGGCTGATGTTCCTGCTCCGTGATTGACCCGGCTCTGGCTGACATTCCTGCTCCGTGATTGACCCGGCTCTGGCTGACATTCCTGCTCTGTGATTGACCTGGTTCTGGCTGACATTCCTGCTCCGTGATTGACCCGGCTCTGGCTGACGTTCCTGCTCCGTGTTGATTCCAGTATTCCTGCAGACTCTGGGCTCTTGCCCGGAGACATTCTGAAGCTTGCTCGCAACTTGCCCTGACTGAGCACGCCCCCTGTGGTGTTGCCTCCGTTACCGAGCCTGCCAGAGAGTACTTGCCGAGCTGTTGCCTCTGTACCGAGTCTGTCAGAGAACACTTGCTGTGCTTGTTGCCTCCGTTACCGAGCCTGTCTTTATACACTTGCCAAGCTTGTTGCCTCCGATCATGAGCCGTTTAACACTTGTTGAGCTTGATGCCTCCATCACCGAGCCTACCCATTTACACTGCAGAGCATTACCGATATCTAGGTGCTCGTTCCTTAAGAGTGGTCGCACCACATGGTGCTATTGGGCGTTCCGTTACTCTAGCAGTGTGTTGCTCCATTCTGGCATCGGAAGGGTGCCTTGGCTCTGGTCTTCTATTGCTCACAGTGTTGTTCTATCAGATCGCACCTGGAAGAGCGTTTGGCTCACGGTATATTGGCTTGTGCAGTGTCTCCTCCGTTACCGCACCTAAGGGGTGCTCTTGGCTCCGGTTCTATTTGCATATGCAGTGTCTCCCCGGTTACCGCACTTAGGGGTGCTCCTGGTTCTGGCTCTATTGACTCTGGCAGTGTCTCTCCTCCGTTATCGCACCTCAGTGGGGGTATTGGCACCAGCTCCAGTTGGTCCTTACTATACTATTGGGCATTACGATTCAGCTATCTGGTTGTGATTCAGTTCAGTCGCACTGCTTGAGCTTACTTTCTTCACTACTCTGGGACTGTTTATAGCACCGGGCATTGGCCTAATCACCACCACAGAGACTGAGTATTTGAACTGGGTTTTAACCCTTTATATAACCCGTTATCTTGTGTTTCTGCTCATGCTACCTGCTCCTGTTCCATTGGGCCTGTAATTCATCCATTACTTGCCTTACTGCTATTACCTATTCTGGCCCCCAGGGGCGCTGTTCCTTAATTTTACCTCAATAAAACTGTGTTTTATTTCTAACCTTGGTCTGAGTGTCATAAAAACCGTAACAGGCAGATGCCCTGTCCAGGCAATTTGGCCCAGAGATGGAAAAAGATGAGGTTCCTGTACCCATCATTCAGCCTGATCGCATTTTAGCTACTTTACGTACCAGCATCACTTTGCCACTGGGGGAGGAGATTCTTGCTACCCAGGCTACTGCACCCCCTGACACCCCAGTGGGCAAGTGCTTTGTAGCTGAGCCATTCCGTACCCGTTTACTTGAGACATACCACGCATCTCAGGCAGCTGGGCATATTGGGAGGGATCAATTGATTTGGTCTCTTTCACAACTGTTTTGGTGGCCTTGTCTACTCGCTGACTGCACCGCATTCACTGCAGCTTGCACTACATGTGCCCGTGCCAAGACCCCTAGACACCTCCCAGCTGGTTTACTTCAACCAGTACCTAATGGCAAACGTCCTTGGTCCCACATTTCTATTGATTTCCTGGGAGAACTGCCAGTGTCTAGGAGCTACTCTTTTATCCTAATGGTGGTCGATAGATTTTCCAAGATGGCCGACTTTGTGCCCCTTCCTGGCCTTCCCCCAGCCCAGGAGTTGGCTGTTGTCTTTGCCAGAGAGGTGTTCAGGTTGCATGGGGTACGCAGGGTGCTGGTGTCAGACCGCGGGAGCCAACTTGTGTCCAGATTTTGGAGAGCATTCTGTGACCAGATGGGCATACAGCTGTCCTTTTCGTCTGCATATCATCCCCAGACCAATGGAGCCGCCGAGCGTGCCAATCAGGGATTGGAACAATTCTTACGCTGTTTCGTGTCCGATCATCATGATAATTGGGCCGACCTGTTCCCATGGGCAGAGTTCGCCAGGAACTGTGAGGTTAATTCTTCATCTGGGAGCTCCCCGTTTCTCATCAACTACGGGTTCAAGCCATGCTTGCTCCCGGACTCATTTCAGACGCAGCAGATTCCAGCTCTGGACGAGCACATCGAGAAACTCCGCTCCACCTGGGCACATGTACAGAGGGTCCTCAGTAATTCGTTCCAGCGTTATCAGCGCCACGCTAATCGCAGATGGTTGCCGGTGGTCTCCTTCCAGGTTGGGGACAGGGTATGGTTATGCTCCAGAAACCTCAAGTTGCAAGTTCCATGTAATAAGTTGGATCCCCAGTTCATTGGTCTCTTTAAGGTGATCCGCAAAATTAACACAGTTTCGTACGCCCTGAATCTCCCAACTTCCATGCGGATTCACAATGTGTTCTATGTATCCCTTCTGAAACCTCTGATATGCAACCGTTACACTACCACTCCTGTGGTTCCCGGTCCTGTTCAAGTTCAGGGTCAGGAGTACGAAGTTCAAAGCATTATTGATTCACGAAGATATAGAGGAAAATTGCAATATTTCGTCCATGGGAAGGGCTATGGCCCTGAAGAGTGTTCCTGGGTTGATCAGAGTGACCACCATGCTCCCAGATTGTTGCGCAGTTTCCATTCCAAATACCCTCTGAAACCAGGTCCCTCTTAAAGGAGGGGGGGTCTTTGAGAGGGGGGTTACTATCACGGTGCCTGTGCTATGCTGGCGACATTCTGTCAGTTTCCACTACTGCTTACGCCTATTGGTTGAAGTGACTTTGTCCCGCCCAGTATTTGTCCTTAAATACTGGGTCTTGTCACTTCTCCAGTGCCCTTTCGTGGTGTTTCCGTTAAGAGCGCTTGCTCCTGTTTTCGGGTGATCTCTGTGTACCGACCCTGATTGCCTGACATGTATCTCGTTCCTGCTTGAGTACAGACCCGGACTGCCTGACTACTCTACAACTAGTTCCTGCTCTGTGTACCGACTCGGATTGGCTGACGATCCTGCTCTGTGTACTGACCCGGATTGGTTGACGTTCCTGCTCTGTGTACCGACCCAGCCCGGCTGACGTTCCTGCTCTGTGTACCGACTCGGATTGGCTGACGTTCCTGCCTGTGTACCGGCCCGGCCCGCTGGGACTCCTTTGGCTGTGCATCTCTCCTGCTGATGCCCCATCCATCTCTGGTTGGGGTTGTTATCCAGGATCCTCTCTGTCTCCGGACAGTACCTTGTACCACTATACGCTTGCAGTCTAGTCTCCATTATTGTCAGTGTCGCCCAAGTACTGGTGTGTTCCTTCCATCCGTGCACCACGATACGCTGGACCTCTTCCTGTCATTCACTCTGAGGTTGGGTTCACTCTGGGCACCTCAGGCAGTTCACCTGTTTGTGCAGTCGACTTTGGTCAGAGAGTTGTTAACCCTTTAGGGTGGGTGCCAGTCACCAGCTATCTATCCGTGCAGACTCCGGTTGGGTGCCTCTCCGGGCTCGTTGCTAGTCCTCCGCTACTGCTACGGCAGTCCATAAGTTGCTTTGGTCTCCGCTGTCTATTTGGGCGTTACTCAATATTGTGAACTCTCTTCAGTCTGAGAGTCTTAAAGGGCCTCACGCTATTAGGGCCTGTCAGTTCTCTTGGCCTGATAGTAACCCATTCAGTGCTGCCTAGCTTGAGAATCACACGAAAGTTACCTGACCTGTGTCAGTATATTGTGTTGTTGTATTTGCATATACTGGACCCGTGTGGGTATATCTCATTGTAACCTGTCCTCTGTCAGTACTATATTGTGTCATATATTACAGGACCCGTGAGGGTTATTGTTATTGCAACTGTTGAATAAAACTGTGTTTTATCCAACCTACTGTGTCTGAGTGTCAAACAAACTGTTACAGAACCTCCGCTTTGATCGCAATATAAAGCAGGCATTCTGTAACACTGGGGCACTGATGTTTGCAGCTGGCTGCTGCGGTGCGGCAGTGTGCACCCTCAAGAGCACCCTCACCAGCCTGTCGCCAGTGGCTGTGCTGCCTCCAGCGCCTAGGATCTCCCTCTGTTATACTTCCATTTCTAAACTCTAGAGACTGTTTGCTGATCATAGATACAGGTGTCGCCTGGCTGGGATCCTTGAAGCAGGAAGAATTGATCTCACTGACTGCGGCGGTCTCTGTGGGACCTAGAGGAAGCGGCCATTGCTCCACGGCCTGATTGTTGCAGCCCTACCTCGTGGGGCCTGCTGGAGTCAGGGCGCACCTCCCTGGATGACAGAGCATCAGCAGTGGTGGTAGAGTTTGTACTCTGTGGGAGGAAAAGAAGCCACAGGCTCCGAGACTGCAGCTGGATTGCATGGGCCTGGCGAATGAGCAAAGACTTTGAGAACACCTAATTATACCCAGAACTGTTATAGGATGGAAGGAGACTACACAATCCTTAAAGTTACCAGGTGGGATTCTCAGGGAGTGGAGGGAGATTGACTAGAGCTCCATCTTGCAGGTCAGTGACTTATACATAGAGGCACAGACAGCTATTGTAGGATACAAGAGACAACAGAGTAACTTTGCCATATACAGAGCTGCTTGCATGGCCTACCCCCTTATTACTGCTCCCTGTTATGTTATTTGTTATATTGATACACCCCTTACAGATAAGACTGGGCCAGAGGTGATCCTGAAGCAAATCCTTTATAACAGCTCCGAACACTAAGGCTGGATTGATAAGTGCTTATCCTGTACATTGGGACAGCTGTGCGCAATGCACAGGATAGGAAGACAGAGGCAGAGCAGGCAAGTAGAACAGAGCAGCCATCCGGCCGTTGGCATCTTCTTTTTCCACGTATATGGAGGTGGACAAGTGGAATACTGTGGAGGTGAACAATTTGGATGTGGACAATGGGGGCCAATGTGGACAGGGTGTGGAAGTGGACAGGGTGGAGATGGACAGTGTGGGCGATGTGGAGCTGGACAGTGTGGCAATGACAGTGTGGGCAGTGTGGAGGTTGACAATGTGGGCAGTGTTGTGATGGGCAATGTGGGCAGAGGTTAGGCTTTCACATGGATGTATGCATGTTTTGGTGGGTGTGATCTTTTTTTTTTGGGGGGGCAGCATTTCATCCTTGGACCCAGGCAGTACAATGTCTTGGGCCGGCCCTGGTAGGAGGAGCAGCTCAGAGGGAGGAAGTAGGTAGGAGGAGACTACAGGAAGCAAACACATAAAACAGAGCCCTGCTGCATGCTTGAAGCCTTGCGCCTGCAGATGACGCTGAAACCAAGGTAAGCTGTAACACTAACACACTTTAGTGCATAACCCTCCTGATCTTTCTCCAGCTGATTAACTGTGTTTCTGAGAGAGATCTGCCTCCCCAAGCAGTACGAGATGACTGACCTCTCCCAGCTTGTGTTACGGTTTTCTGACACTCAGACCAGGTTATAAAGTAAAAACACAGTTTTATTGAATCAGAATGATAAACAGGGCCCCTAGGGGCCAGCACAGGTAAGAACAGTATTAACAAATACAGACAAGGTATGTGTAATACAAACAGGAGTATAGTACAGATAAAGGCTGGAGGCAACTCAAAGGGTTAACAGGAGCAACTGGAGAAGCTCAGGCTAGATTGGCCAACGCCCAGGATAGATATCAGTCTCTGGAGAACAGTCTCTTAAATGTAGAGCAAGGAGCACAGTATCAGCACTGAATCACTCTCTAGGTAGAAACGGGGAGCGCCCCTGTTGCGCTGAGCTGAGCCACTACCACCACCGTGGGCTAGGAGGAATGCTACTGCCAGGACTGAAGTAACCAGAATAGGAATCGCCCACAATGTGACTAGTAAATGACCCGGCGTATGCCAACTGGATTGTGCCACGACACCCTTGGGATGCCACAATAGATAGTTGCTGCACAAGCTACAAGGAGCCGATGCACTAGGCAGTGCGGGTGGAAATGTACACTCTGAGTGAATGAGAAACGGAGCCAGGACACCCTTCCGGTGCAGCACAGAATCCTATAGCAAGAGCGAACAGACTACCGGCGCCAACCGGAGTGGTCACGGTGCACCCCGAACACCGGACAGGCGGAGCTCTGCAAGGAATAGTATAGCGTCAATAGGCGACTCAGAGTGTAACGGCTCAACGGACCAACAGAGGCTTGGCAAGCTAAACAAGTGGCAAGTAAACTGGAGACTACAGGCACTGCACGGGTTAATCTGGTACATACAGAATAGCACTGTTCAGCAAGCAGATGGCAGGCACCCTCAGGCTACAGCTGAAGGAGCGAGAGAGGATCAGCGAAAACAGTTCAGAATGTCGCCAGAGCGACCGGAGGACACTGGAACTGCAACCGGACAGGAGCGATAACCAGAACCGGATGGAAACAGCCGCAGGAACGCCACCAGAGAACGGGTCAATCACGGAGCAGGGTCATCAGCCAGAACCGGGTCAATCACGGAGCAGGGTCGTCAGGCAGAACCAGGTCAATCATGGAGCAGGGTCGTCAGCCAGAACCGGGTCAATCACGGAGCAGGGTCGTCAGCCAGAATCGGATCAATCACGGAGCAGGAACAGAAGAGGAGTCAGTCAAGCCGGATCGGTACACAGGAGACACTGGAACTCAGCAACGAGACGCAGGAACGGGAACACCACAAAAGGGCAACTGACAAGTGCCCAAGAGCCAGTATAAAAAGGAACATCCTGGGCGCGCCAATCAGCCTCCTCCAATGCAAAAGTAATACAGCCATAGATTGACAGGGAATCACGGGGACCGTGATAGCTTGCTACCAGGAAGTTAGTTTCTCTTCCAATCACAAAGGTCTAAGCTCAGCATGCACACTCAAACTATCACTGGAGGGTTGAAATTCCTCTCCCAAGTCATCCCACTACTCTCTTGAGAGCTCTCTTGGTTATATATCACGGTGCCCGTGATTCTGCCTGAGCGACATTCTTACTTCCGGGTTTACCTTGGCTGCTTCTTATTGGCTCTGGGTTTTTAACCCCTCCCAGGGCTTACCTTTATATACACCCTCCAGTCACTATACCGGTGCCCTTTCGTGGTGTTCCTGACCAGACATTTGTTGCTGTGTTCCTGTTCCGTGTATGATCTGGTTTCGTCTGACCTTGCTCCTGTCTTCGCTGCTCAATTTGTTTACGACCCGGCTTGCCTGACTATGATTCCCGTGACCAATTCCGTTGACTACTGCTCGCTGTGTACCAATCCAGCCTTTGGCTGACTACCGCTCGCTGTGTACCGATCCAGGCTTTGGCTGACTACCGCTCTCCGTGTACCGATCCAGGCTTTGGCTGACTACCGCTCTCTGTGTACAGATCCAGGCTTTGGCTGACTACCGCTCTCCATGTACCGATCCAGGCTTTGGCTGACTACCGCTCTCTGTATACAGATCCAGGCCTTGGCTGACCTCCGCTCTCTAGAGTACCGTTTCTGCATTGGCTACTCTCCTAGCATTAGCTTTACCACCAGTGTCCCTGTTGCCTCCGGTCTTGTGTCATATAGCCATTCGCTCTACGGTAGTCGGTTGCACTCCATACAGCCTGTGGCCACTCCAGACCAGGCACCATTGGTACAGGCTAATACGTCTAGTCCATCCTCTAAGGGGCTATCCGCTACCGCTCCCCTCCCTCTGAGATACGACGAGAAGCCTACTCTTTGCCGAGGGTTTCTGAACCAACTTGAGATTTTTCTTGAATTTGTACCTCAGGCATTTCCTAGTGAAAGGAGCAAAGTGGGGTTCATGATCTCACTACTGACGGGTAAAGCTCTAGCTTGGGCAAATCCGATTTAGGGTACTGGCAAACCGATTACCAATAATTTTGCCGAGTTTCTAAGGGCCTTCCGCAGCGTATTCGAAATCCCAGGGCGTGCCACCTCTGCTGCCAAACATCTTATAAGAATCCAACAGGGCACACGTACTGTTTCAGACTATGCCATTGAATTTCGTACGCTCGCAGCAGAGGTAGGTTGGAACGATGAGGCGCTTGTGGCTGCCTTTGCGCAAAGTCTTGAAGACAGGATTAAAGATGAAATTGCGGCCAGAGACTTGCCAGAGGGTTTAGAGAGTTTCATTGATTATACCATCCTGATTGACTCCCGTATAAGGGAGAGGAGTATATATAAGGATCGTAGATCAAGATCCACGAGCGAGTCTGCTACTAGG
This sequence comes from Rhinophrynus dorsalis, assembly GCA_037306005.1. NCBI lineage: Eukaryota > Metazoa > Chordata > Amphibia > Anura > Rhinophrynidae > Rhinophrynus > Rhinophrynus dorsalis. The sequence goes on from CM074727.1 coordinate 98,795,313, forward strand.
GCTAATTTTCCACCCTTGCCTCCCTCTCCTCCCATAACTCCGAGTCCTGCTACTGGGAGAGTAGAACCTATGCAATTGGGCTTCACACGACTGTCCAAGGAGGAACGCTCCTTCCGCCACAAACAGGGTTTATGTATGTGTTGTGGCAAGACAGGTCACCTGCTAAAGACTTGTCCTGTGCTGCCGGGAAACGCACGCACCTAGGCTCAAGCAGGGGACAGATCCTAGATGGCGTATACCAGTCCCCGGAGGGCACGTTGAACAAGCCTGTACTCAACATTGTTGCTTCTGATTCTGTAAATACTCCTGCTCTGATTGACTCCGGCACTGCCGGATATTTTATGGACAGAGACTTTGCTAAACTGCATAATATCCCATTGTTGGACAGAGCTTTGGCTGACTACCGCTCTCCGTGTACCTATCCAGGCTTTGGCTGACTACCGCTCTCTGTGTACCGATCCAGACTTTGGCTGACTACCGCTCTCTGTATACTGATCCAGGCCTTGGCTGACCTCCGCTCTCTAGAGTACCGTTTCTGTATTGGCTACTCTCCTAGCATTAGCTTTACCACTAGTGTCCCTGTTGCCTCCGGTCTTGTGTCATATAGCCATTTGCTCTACGGTAGCCGATAGCTCTCCATACAGCAGGTGCCTTAGCGGTCACTTGTGGTTGCACTACCTTTCAGCCTGCACCTTCCGTTGCTTCCTGCGCTACTATACAGCCTGTGCCATAGCAGTTATCTCTGATTGCACCACCTTTCAGCCTGTGCCTCACTGTTGCCTCCAGTTGCGCTACTATACAGCCTGTGCCATACGATTATCTCCGGTTGCGCTACTAGCTACCGGTATCTTCCTGTTGCCTCCGGTTGCGCTGCTGCACTGTCTGTGCCTTACGATTGCCTCCGGTTGCTCTATACTCAGCCTGTCATTGCTGTTGCCTATGGTTGCGCTGTTCGATCTTCGCCTCACGATTGCCTCCGGTTGCGTTACTATACAGCCTGTGCCTATTCCGGTTGCCTCCGGGCATAACCTCCGAGTAAGTGTATCTGAGCCATCACGTGGGCTGCCTATACCTGGTTTTCTGGGCAAGGCCGGTAATCTCAACTGTCTCCCTGTTCCATTGGGGATTTCTGCCCTGCAGTACTTACCTCACCTAGGGCTCCCCCTGGCCAGTACTGCTGAGGTTTTGTTCCAGTTCCTGTTCCATTTCTACACTCTGCATTACTGTTGTTTTGTACATACCTGTCTCTGTTGTACCCTGACCTGTTTCAGATCCAAAAGAGCTTATCCTCTGTCTGGGTCTGGACCAGTGAAGGACATTTCTGTTCTTTATTATTTATTTAATAAAGCTTCATTGTTTTACCTTAACCAAATTGTCTGAGCGTTCACTAAAACCATGACAGTTATACTATTACCTAATCTGTGAGGAGAAACAAAGAACAAGTAAAAGGAGTAGGGTGTGCCATAGAGCGATACAATAGAAATTGAAATATTAGTGAGTACATTTCTCCCTTTCTTCTGTGCCCTGCTCCATGGCAATAGAGTGGTATATACCCAAGAAGTGAAACAGAAGGGAGGGAGAACCAACAAGAGTCAAGATAGGAAAACACACACCCATAACACAATTAAAAAAAGGGGTACTGTCGGACCCAAATACCACACCAAGACAAAAGCATATGAAGCCAAAAGAAAGATGAGAAAGAACTAATCCTTTCTCCAAGATGTTGGAGAAAGGTCCTATAAGCAGCAGTGCGCTGCTTATAGGACCTTTCTCCAACATCTTGCATCCGCAGAAGCCTTGACATCCACATGGTAATGTTTTATGAAAGTAGAGACAGAGGACCATGTAGCAGCTCTACAGATTTCTTCCAGGGAGGCGGATTCGTTATTTGCCCAGTCAAATAAGGCCTGACTTTTAATGGAGGATGGATAGTCTCTTCCTTACAAACAATGTTTTGGATGATAATGATCAATTACATTTCCTGAAGAAGGAAATCAGGAAATCAGGCTTCCTAGAAAGGACTGGGGAATTCAGGTAGACAGATATATATATGACCAGGTCCAGATTGTGACAACATGATTCTGTCTTGCCTTTGGGTAAGGGGCAGAAAGATGGCAGGATAATGCCCTGATTCAAGTGAAAGTCTGAGAACACCTTAATTCTTAATGTTGGCCTGGTTCAGAGCAGTGCACTGATCCTTACTTTGTTATTTGGAGAGTGTTGTTTAAACATTACAACATGGAGTTGTTTTTAAAATTGTAAAAATAAATTCAATTTTTAATGCAAGAATTGCTGTTCAGTTGGCTGTTCGGGATTTGGCTGGTCCGTAAACAACTCCCTTCCTGTGTCGTCACGTCTGTCGGAGCCTGTGGCCAAAGGCTGTCAGGAGTAGCCCTGGACTGGCATCGGCCTTTGTGCCTTGGTGAGTCTATTGATTTGTTGATCTTTTATTACTGAGTGAAGAATCACATTAAGGTTATTGGAATGGCTATCAGTTGCGGACTTTAAAGTGGCTTGCAGGATAAACTCTGTCACACCTTTCTGGCACCTGAAATAGGTATAATAAACTCAACATGTTCAAGGTGAGAGGCTTAAATTTGAACTTTCACCTAAAATAACAATGTAACCATTGTATCACGGTCCCCGTGTCTCTCTGTCAATCTATCATGATGTACCTGTGCATTGGTGGAGACTGATTGGCCCGCCCAGGATGTGCCGTTATATGCTGGAGCTTGGGCAATTGTCAGTTGCCCTTTCGTGGTGTTCCTGTTGCTGCGCCTTGTTGCCATATTCCAGTGTCTTCTGTGTACCGACCCGGCTAGTCTGACTCTGTTCCTGATTCTGCTCTGTGATTTGACCCGGCTTTGGCTGACGACCCTGCTCCGTGATTCGACCCGGCTCTGGCTGACGACCCTGCTCCGTGATTCGACCCGGCTCTGGCTGACGACCCTGCTCCGTGATTCGACCCGGCTCTGGCTGATGACCCTGCTCTGTGATTGTTTCCGGCCTGCCTCTGTTCCAGCATTGCTCCGGACCTGCCTGCTGTTCCAGTCACCGCTCTGGCCCTGCCTGCTGTTCCGGTTGCTGTGCCGGCCTGTCTGCTGTTCCAGTTACTGCTCCGGTTCTGCCTGCTGTTCCGGTTGCTGTGCCGGCCTGTCTGCTGTTCCAGTGATCGTTCCGGTTCTGCCTGCTGTTCCGGTTGCGGTGCCGGCCTGTCTGCTGTTCCAGTTACCGTTCCGGTTCTGCCTGCTGTTCCTGTGTTCCAGCATCATTCCAGTCACTCGGCGACATTCTGAACTGTAATAGAGACTCACTGTTCCTCTCACTTGTTAGTAGCTGTAGCCTGAGGTTGCTTTGCCTGCTGTTGGCTGCCAAGGTACTCGCGTGTGTACAGAACCATCTAACCCTTGCAGTGCCTGTAGTCTCCGGTCTGGTGCCTCCGATACTTCTTGCCAAGCATACATTTTTCTGACATAGCCTTTTACTCTGAGTGCTTCTGTGTGTCTCTTATTCCATCAGAGCCTTGTCAGTCCGTGTTCATTCTCTGGCTCAGGGCCACAGATGTTGAAGGTACATTCCCATTGCACTCCAGAGGACATTGGCTCAATTACAGCTTGTGCAGTTACCATCAGTACAGCACCCAAGGGGTGTATGGGCATATCCTAGTGGCACATGCAGGGTTATTACTTTTCTAGTCAAGGGCGATTTCGGTTCTGATCATTACAGCGTGGCAATAGCACTCCTCTGTAGCCCCAGGCGTGGGTACCGGCTCAGCTCTGGACTTTGGGCTCTAGTATATCAACTTGAGAGTGTATTCAGTGCAGTTACTCCACTATCCTGCTATTGAGAGACTGTGTCCACTATCCTGCTATTGAGAGACTGTGTTCCAGAGACTGCTATTTATCCTGGGCGTTGGCCAGTCTTGTATATCTCACCCATTTCAGTCTTTAACCCTTTGGGGAAAATTCCCTATCTATTCTAGCACTTGTCATTATCATTGTGTGCATTCACTTTGTTATTTTTGCCATTGTTGCTATTTATGTGCTGGCCTCTAGGGGCCTTGTTTTATTTTCAATAAAACTGTGTTTTTACTTCATACCCTGGTCTGAGTGTCAGAAAACCGTAACACATTGGTTTTAATCCTTAACACGTTATCGCTGCTGTTTTTTTTTTTTTTTACAACTAACCTAGTGGAGATATTCACCCTTCAAAATCGTGCACTTCCACGTCCTGTAGGACCCTGTATGTCCCGCATGACGCCTTAGGACTTCCCAGCTGCCCCAGGGAGCACGTTTACGTTCCCCTTCATAGCTGTATTTCTGTGGGCTAACCTTACAGCAAACTCCGTTTACAATGCTACTGTGGTTGCAACCTCAGTAGCATTGTAAGCGGAGTTTGCTGTAATGTTAGCCCACAGAAATACAGCTACAAAGGGGAACGGGAAAGTGCTCCCTGGGGCAGCTGGGAAGTCCTGAGACAGTACAGGGTCCTGCAGAACACTGAAGTGCCCGATTTTGAAGGGTAAATATCTCCACTAGTAGTTGAGTTGTAAAAAAAAACAAACACAGCTCTAATGTTATGTTAAGGATTAAAACTAATGGTTACATTTTTATTTTAGGTGAAAGTTCCACTTTAATAGATGAACTGTCAATGGGTACAAACAGGAGAACAGAGATAGTTGTTCCAAAACAATATTTAAATATAATTCTAGGTCTGGCTTTGTCAGTAGCTTTAAAAAACTTCTTTATAATGGGGTTGTCCGAAAATTGGTTCACTAGAAGGACCGATACTTGCACTTTAATGGACTCAGGGGTTAAACCCAGCTCAAAACAATCTTGGGGGGAACCTAGTATCTTAGGCACTATGGATAGTTAGCCTCTGATTGAAGACCAGATTCACTTTGGGCGTAGAGCCTTTCCTTCCTGAAATAATCGTCTGAGCTACTTTTTTGACAGTCCCCAGGATAACAATCATTGCTACTGTAACGTGACCCCTTGTATCATAAGCTGGATACCTCCGTTATAGTTCCTTTCTCCCTCAGAGTAACACTCCAATAGTATACCGAATCTCCTGTTCCAAAACATCAGCCGAGACTTGATGAAGGGAAGAACTCTCTTTTATTGAATCAAACACACAGCTTATATACACTACAGAGACTCTTATCAAGATCAGCATGCAAATGATGACTTGGGACAGTGTTTCTATGCTTGACCAATCAGTCACCAGCACCCTTATCAAGATAAGAATGCAGATTTGTACTTGAAAAATAGCCATTCTTAACTGGCTCATAAATAACCTCCTCTGATTGGTCAAGGAAGCACAGCAGGAATCAATTAACATTCCTTAGCACAGACCTACAGTATATTGGAAGCAAAGCCCAACTCCCACTATCTCTGCACTCTAGCAATGTATTGGAAGCAACTATGGCTAAGCTCAGTCTAAGGTTGTTAGTCTTTTGGGTAGAAATAGTCTGAACATGTAGATAAAGAGCAAGCCGAGCACTCTATTAAAAATTCAATTTATTCATATAAACATGTTAAAATATTCAGTCGGTATCAGTCCGACATTTCAGTCCACTCTGGGACTTTCATCAGGGACTACAACATTACCGATTGTCTAACCAACTGATTCTTTTATTGTGTCACTTTGAGTTTGGAGCCAGCACAGCGCTAAGCCGCATCCATAGCAACCTCAGATGCTGTGCCTCGCCAAACTTCAAAGCCATAAATGTATCCAACTCTTTGCAACAATTGAACTTATAATACACCATTATTGTTACATTTACTATAAAAATACAATTAACTTAAACAAAATAATGGGTTTGAAGCTGGAATTATATCCACCAAATAGGAAGTTTTATGCGTGTTAAGCATCCAGTGGTTCCAGTTTTATACTGTCTCCCTAAGGTACATAAAAGCTTACATAATCCCCCCGAGAGACCTACAGTCTCAGGTAGGGGTTCTCTAATGTATCCAGTAGCTCAGTATGTTGATAGTATACTTCAACCACTAATACAGTAGATTTCCACCTTTATAAAAGATACAACCCATTTTTTAAATTTGTTGGGGGAGGTTGAATGGGACACGGATGACGTCCTTTTAGCAACAATGGACGTCACAAGTCTATATACCTGTATCCTACATGAAGGAGGAAAAACAGCAGCGTGGTGGTTGATTGAGGAGAGTGGTCAGTACACAGCCGAAGAGTTGGATTACATTGTTGGCATGATTGATTTAATCTTGACTCAGAACTATTTCAAATTTGAGGATGATTTTTATATACAGGTAGCTGGGACAGCAATGGGGTCACCTATGGTACCATCATACGCTAACTCCTATATGTGGAATTATGAGAGCACATACATTATGCAATCCAGATATTGGCAATATGTTAGATTTTATGTTCATTTCATAGACAATTTGTTCCTAATATGGATTGGTGGGGAATCTCTTTTGATGGAGTTCACACAATGGCTTAATGATCTGGAGTTACCGATTAAGTTAACCTTGAATTTTAGTAAACAGGAGATTAACTATTTGGATGTATTGATACACAAAACAGAGGTTGGGGTTCAAACAACATTATATGTTAAGCCCACCGATAAGAACACTTTGTTAAATGCACATAGTCAACATCCTGAATCTTTAAAAAGAGGTTTGCCCAAGTCGCAACTCCTGAGGGTTAAACGCATAGTATCTAATCCAAGGGAGTCTATGAAAGAATTGGTTAACATGGGAGTTAAGTTCAAGGAGAGAGGATATAGAGAAGAGGACATTAATAAATGTATTGAGGAGGTAGCGGCACTGGATAGGCATACATTATTAACGCAGCCCGCACAGAAGAGGGTTGAGGATGGTACATGGATGACTATTACAACTACGTTTAGTGATATCTCCATGGGATTAAAGAACACTGTGATTAAACACTGGGATTTACTCACAGGGGACCCAGAGATTGGGCACATGTTCATGCAGCCTCCTAGATTTGGGTTTAAGAGAGCGAGAAATATACGTGATGAACTGGTTAAATCTGACCCGATTGAGAAATATAGAGGGGTTCAGCAGTCCATCACAAATAATGGGGTATATAAATGCATAGGCTGTGTTACATGTAGACATATGATGAGTGGAGTGAATTTAAAGGTACCCAGATGTGATGTTATGTTAACTATTCGTGATCATATTACATGCTCCTCATCATATGTCATTTACTTATTATTATGCCCCTGTGATATGTGTTATGTGGGAAAAACCAGCAGACAATTCAAGGAGCGAATGAGAGAGCATCGCTCCTTGATAATCAGAGGATTGAATAATACAGTAACTGATCAGCTATTGAAACGGTCTCCGGTGGCCAGACACTTTATCAAAATGAAACATAGTGTCAAGGATCTTAGATGTTTTCCATTTGAGATTGTTAAACAAGCCCCGAGAGGTGGCGACAGAGAAGTCGCATTAGCCAGAAGGGAGATGTTTTGGATTTACAAGCTGAGATCCTTAGCGCCTAATGGACTGAATGAGCAGTTCAGTTTGATTCATTTTATTTAAGTTAATTGTATTTTTATAGTAAATGTAACAATAATGGTGTATTATAAGTTCAATTGTTGCGAAGAGTTGGATACATTTATGGCTTTGAAGTTTGGCGAGGCACAGCGTCTGAGGTTGCTATGGATGTGGCTTAGCGCTGTGCAGGCTCCAAACTCAAAATGAGACAATAAAAGAATCAGTTGGTTAGACAATCGGTAATGTTGTAGTCCCTGATGAAAGTCCCAGAGTGGACTGAAACGTCGGACTGATACCGACTGAATATTTTAACATGTTTATATGAATAAATTGAATTTTTAATAGAGTGCTCGGCTTGCTCTTTATCTACATGTTCGCATATTTCATCAAGCCTGGAGCACCACAGTATTTTGTTTAGCGTGTGCAGCAACATTTTGGGGATAGAAATAGTCAGAAGACATGAGATCCCATATCTCTAACACACCAATATCTCCCATAGTCGCCACAGTTCCATCACAGGTATTCAACCTCCAAGCCTTTAGCTTTAAGAAAGACGAATGCAAATGGAACATAAGACCCTGACTAAGAAGCTCCTGAGACAGCAGGAGCCACCAATGTTGACAGCCTATAGATGGATAAGGCCTTAAAACCAAATTATCTTTGGTCAGTAGGGGACAATCAGTATAATTTGGACCTTCTCTTTCATGATCTTCCTGTGAACCGCCAGAAGGATTGGTATGAGAAGAAAAATGTAGGCTATAGAAAAATCTCACTGGGCCTTAAGGGCATCCTGGTCTAGCACTTTGGGATCCTTACATTAGGAGATGTAAAGACTGAAGTTGTTGTTCAGGCTTGATGACATCAAATCCACTACTGGCCCTTCCCAATCTGTGAATTAACAATTCAATAGCTTGGGATGCAAGCCTCCTGAACTCTGAGCCACCTGAACTCTGCTTAGATAGCATGGTTGAATATTTCTGCTTCTGCATATGTGGGAGGCTGATATCATCATTAGGATTTTCCACTGCCCATCGCAAAATGGCCTACATCTCCTTGCTCAATTTCGTGCTTCCTTGGTTTTTCGAAGTAACGACTGCCATGTTGTCTGAACTTATGTTGACCGCTTTTGCCAGAATGTGATTTCTGAATGCCTGGAGGCCATTTCCTACTGCCCTCATTTCTAACACATTTATGTACAATGAGGCTGCTGTTGAACACCATTCTCCTCGGGCTGAAGCTCCCCTGTATGTTCCTCCCCAACCCTGCAGAATGGCATGCATACTTATGATTTCCCAGTGAGGTTCCTCTAAGAACTGACAAAGACTCTGGTTTTCCTTGTTCAGCCACCAGGACAGATACAGCCTGACTTCAGTAGAGGCAGCCTCTGTGTGGTACTGTCTTGTTGATTGTTCCAAAAATCTTAGGAAATTGTTTTGCAATTCCCTGAGATGAAGTCTGGACCATTGAACTATCTGGATTGTAGATGTGAGAATGCCTAACAATTCCATAAAGCCCGGGCTGTGTAAAAAGCTTGCTTCCTGAAAATTTGAAACTTTCTTCTGAATCTCACTGTCCTGTCCTCTGAAAGGAAGGCCATTCTTTTTCAGATTCTAGGAGGATTCCAGTTGGTTTTTCTCCCTGCTGATGAGCCATCCTTGACTGGACAGATGTTGAATGCTCCTTTCGGTGAATTTTATAGACTGGAATCTTGAATTTAAGACATTCAGAGATTGACCAGAAAGAGGATTACTGAAATCTTTTCCTCTCTCAACGTCTGAAAAGATACTGCCTGAACCTTCGTGAAGACCCCCTGGAGGGCTGAGGACAGGCCAACCTGTAATACCCTGAATTGATATTTGAGTTTTCCTTGGACAAACCTGAGGAATTTCCAGTGGTAGGACCGGATCAGAATATAGTCATAGGCATCTTGTAGATCGAATGTCATCAGGTAGGCAAGTGGTTGAATTGTTCTAGAAACGGAAGTCATAGGCTCCATCATGAATTGAGGTGACTTTATGAAATTGTTCAGATACTTGGAGGTCCAGGATGGTCTGGAATCCTCCTGAAGACTTTGCCACAATTAACAAAATGGGAGTAGATGCCTAAACCATTCTGGAACTACCTCTATAGTCCTCGACTAAATCAGATCCTGCGCAGTCTTCCTCAGGCATGCTGCCTTGATGGAATTTGAAGGCAGTCTGGATACCCTGAACATGTGCTTGTCGGGTCAGTACTGAATTCCAAATAACCCATATCTATTATATGAAGGACCAAATTGTCCTGGAGAGATGACTGCTTGCAGGCCTCCAAAAATTCTCTCAGTTTGCCACCTACTGGAATAAGAGATGGGGCCAGCTGCTTTTCACTGAAATTCTTTCTTGAATTGCCCTCTTCAGGGAAATCCCTTCCTTGATCCCCCTCCTGAACCTGGAGATGAACCTTGTCCTCTTGATGACTGATATCTTGCTTCCTCTATCTATATGAAAAGAAGAGACCTGCAGGAGGTCTGAGTCTTCTGTCTTGATGTAGGAGATAACTTTTGCTCCTGATGATTTCATGAAGAGTTGGTCCAGTTGTTATCCATACAACAGATCACCCAAAAATAGAAGGGACACCAGCGTGGATTCTGAAGAGGCATCGACTCCCCATGATCTTAACCATAAGGAACGCCTCGCAGCAATAGAAAGAAAGGGCTGAAGATTCTGCAAACAGTTTAATGAAGTCTAGTTAGGCATCACAAGAAAAACTGGTGCTTCTTTAGTTATTGCAACTTCATCTATTAAGTTTTATGTCCATAGGGTCCTCCATTGGAATTGATGTTTGCCTTGCTAAATGGGCAACTACCACATCAATCATAGGAGGAGAAATCCAGTGCTTAACTTCTGATTCATCGAAAGGAAACATCCTTTGGAATCTTTTCCAAATATTATAGCTTTTGTCACGTTTACCCATTCTGCTTCCACAATATATTAAATAGAATAATACACAGGGAAAAAAGGAGAGAATTTCCTGACCTCAGTAAGACCCAATGTCTATTTTTTTCAGGAATAGATCCATTTTACCCAGACTAATCTAACCTACGTCCTCCATGATCTCCCTTTCTTCCTTCGAAGAGTACAGGAAGTCTAAATCCTGGAGGCTTGGAAGGTCATTCTATTAGTCTGTCTTAGAGGATGGGCCTTCATTTGAATCTTCTATGCAATGTATTTTCTTTGGTATGAAACCTTCCTGCATAAAACATCTGCTGCATGGATTTCATCCATTCTCATATCCTGCCCCACTACCTTGCTGAGGCAATCCTGACATAGCTTGGCTGGGTCCAGGAAATAATGAGTTGGAACAACATGCATATGGTCTACACTACTGTTTTTTTTTTTATCCTCTTTAGCATTAAACGGCTCAATTGGGGGTCTTCTCTTTAGAGGTTTAGGACTTAGTGCTGGAAGACATAGCTGCTTGAACTCCACATAAATAAATGCAGTGAGAAAAACAAAGCAAAAATTCACTCATCAGCAAACCAGGCAGAAGGGATAGCTGGTGCTTTAAAGGGATAGTAATACTTCATTTTAACTTTATTTTATTTTGTAGGCATTAAAAAAACATGAAGAATGATATAAGTCTTACCTCTTAAACCTTTATGGTTTATGAGATATTCACAAGCAAAGTTTCCCCCTCCCGCCCCTTTTACCTAGTGTAAGCAATCTCTTCTCAGAAGTGGAATGCAGTCTATAGACCAGACAGATAACAGAAGGGGACACTCTTATTCCTATGAAAACAATGAAATCCCTGCCCCCCTTGACAAGCTTTTCAGGTTTTTCCCCTTATCATAATTGAAGATTGTCCCTCTCTGCAGTCTACCTGTGCACCTCCCTTCTGCTCTGGCTGAACAGTGTGACATCAGTAAAAGGGGCGGGAGGGGGACACTTTGTCATTGAATTACTCTGGAACTACAACTCTGGCAGAATTGAAATAACACTCTCCAAAGTCCAAATACTATGATGATTAACCCCTAGAGTGCCAGGTGGGTACAATGTACGAGTTTGGACAGCTGTACCCGCTGTGCCAAGCTCGTACATTGTACCCACTAAAATGCGGTCACTGCATGAGCCGGTATAACCGGCATGCAGTGGCCGCATTTAAAAAAAAAAAAAGCTGGGCAATTGTGGGGGGACATGAGGATCACTCCTCATGTCCCCCCTGTTATTGATCTCCCAGCCGATCGCGCTGGGAGATCAATAAAAGAAGAGGAGAAGCGCAGCAGAAGCGCAGCTTCTCCTCTTCCGTCTCTCCTACCCGAACTTCCGGGTAGGAGTGGGCGGGACCGGGGGAAGCCTCCCAACGTCATCAGTGACATGGTCACTGATGACGTTGGGGTAGTTTCCCTGGTCCCGTTCACTCCTACCGGTGGTAGGAGAGAAGGGCAGGAGAGCTTTTGCTCTCCTGCAAGTCACCTTATTGATCTCCCAGTCGATCGGCTGGGAGATCAATAACTGGGGGGACACCAGGAGGGGTCCTGATGTCCCCCACGAGGTCTGAAGTTAAAAAAAATAATAATAAATAAAAAAAAAGAAAAAAAAAAAGGCTTTGCAATGTGCTTTGCAATGTGCTGGAGACCCCTGTGGCACTCACAGGGTCACTTATTTTGGGGGGATTTTTTTTTTTCAAAGACCTCATTGGGGGGGATCAGGGGGGGTCCTGATGCCCCTCAATGAGGTCTATGATTAAAAAAAAAAAAAAGAAAAAAAAAAAAAAAGAAATTAACCCTGTGAGTGCCACAGGGGGGGTCCAATGCACCCCCCCTCCTGCAGCACACACAGGGCTTTTATCATTCCTTTGTTAACAGAGATTGTTGGGGGGGCCATCAGGATTGTCCTGATGGCCCCCCAACAAGCTCTGATTACAAAGTAATAATAAAAAAAAATTAACCCTATGAGTGCCACAGGGATCCAATGCATTGCTTTGCAATGCTCTGGAGACCCCTGTGGCACTCACAGGGACATTTATTTTTATTCCTTTTTTTTTTTTTGTAAGACCTCATTGGGGGGGGATCAGAGGGGTCCTGATACCCCCCAATGAGGTCTATAATACAAAAAAGTAAATAAAAAAAATTTAACTCTGTGTGTGCCACGGGGGGGGGGACCAATGCAGCCCCCCTTCTGCGGCACACACAGGGCTTTTATCATTCCTTTGTTACCAGAGATTGTTGGGGGGCCATCAGGATTGTCCTGATGGCCCCCCAACAAGCTCTGATTACAAAGTAATAATAATAAAAAAATTAACCCTATGAGTGCCACAAGGGTCCAATGCATTGCTTTGCAATGCGCTGGAGACCCCTGTGGCACTCACAGGGACATTTATTTTTATTCCTTTTTTTTTTTTTGTAAGACCTCATTGGGGGGGGATCAGAGGGGTCCTGATACCCCCCAATGAGGTCTATAATACAAAAAAGTAAATAAAAAAAATTTAACTCTGTGTGTGCCACGGGGGGGGGGGGCCAATGCAGCCCCCCTTCTGCGGCACACACAGGGCTTTTATCATTCTTTTGTTACCAGATATTGTTGGGGGGCCATCAGGATTGGTCCTGATGGCCCCCCAACAAGCTCTGATTACAAAGTAATGATAAAAAAATTAACCCTTTGAGTGCCACAAGGATCCAATGCATTGCTTTGCAATGCTCTGGAGACCCCTGTGGCACTCACAGGATCACTCCGTTTGTGGACATATATATATATATATATATATTTTTTTTTTTTTTTTTTTTTTTTTACTAAGACCTCATTGGGGAGGGATCAGAGGATCCTGATGCCCCTCAATGAGGTATATAATAAAAAAAAAAAAAAAAATTAAAACAGAAATTAACCCTGTGTGTGCCACTGGGAGATGGAGTTCAATGTACACCCCCTTCCTGTGGCACACACAGGACGTTTTATCATTACTTTGTGATCAGAGCTTGTTTGGTGGCCATCTGAATACAAAGTAATGATTTAAAAAAATTAACCCTTTGTGTGCCACAGGGGCCCAAATGCATTGCCTTGCAATCCACTGGACACCCCTGTGGCACACAAAGGATTTTTTTTCCCCCTTTATTTTTTATTTAGACCTCATTGTATGGGTTCTGATGCCCCCAACGAGGTCTACACAAAAATATTGGGGGAAAAAGCCCCCAAAAATGCACGTGCCACAGGGGGGGTCCAATGCAGTGCTTTGTATGAGGGGACATACAGTGCACACTGGTAGTCACAGATCTCACATACACTCTATCAGATACTGCCCCACCATCACCACCATCCTTGCTCCTCTCCTCATACCCACACACACTGCCTAATCCCTCACCCTCCCACACACTTTGTTACACTTGTAGTCACAGGTCCGCACGTACACTGGCTGACTCCCTAGCTTCTTTCATCTGTTAGCCATAAAATCACACATACACTGTTTGCTTTCCCATTCCTGTTTCACTGGTAGCTACGCTCCTGTAGCGTAAATTGGTATGTCAACCCACAGCAGTGGGGTACCATTTTTCTTAGGCTGGCAAGAAGTCCTCCTAGGAAATCCCACGCCATTGAACCATTTTAGCATCTTTGAAGTGACTGATGTGTAAAACAAATGTTTGTTTGTTTTTTTCCTGTAGCACCACATTCTGGAAATAGTTGTGCCAACTAACTTAGGGGTAAAAAGGCAAGTGACCCCTCATTAGATGCGGCAGATTGTCTTCTTTCCAAAATGGTATGGTTTATCTACCTTTTCTTCAATTCTGAAGGTGTTATAGCCATTTTTGTACAGGCAAGGCAAAATGGTATGGTTTATCTACCTTTTCTTCAATTCTGAAGGTGTTATAGCCATTTTTGTACAGGCAAGTCAGGTTTGAGAAAATGTTAGAAACATCAGAGTAGGTGTAGTTTTCTACTTCTAGCACCCCCTAAGGTAGTTCAGCTCATACCAATGGGGTGTCGTTTGACTCCTAAGAGCACTAGCAAACAAATGCAGTTGAAAATTCCATGGTTTTCACAGAGCTCCATACATTTGAGGGGGCAGAAATGTAAAAAAATGCAATTTTTTTCCCTATATCGCCTCCTTCTGGAAACATTTATGCACATCCGTATTGGGGTAAGAAGGCAAGTGACCCCTCATTAGATGCGGCATGTTGTCTTCTTTCCAAAATGATATGGTTTATCTACCCTTTCTTCAATTCTGAAGGTATTATAGCCATTTTTGTACAGGCAAGTCAGGTTTGAGAAAATGTTAGAAACATCAGAGGTTGTAGTAGGTGTAGTTTTCTACTTCTAGCACCCCCTAAGGTAGGTCAGCTCATACCAATGGGGTGTCGTTTGACTCCTAAGAGCACTAGCTAATGAATGCAGTTGAAAATTCCATGGTTTTTACAGAGCTCCATACATTTGAAGGGGCAGAAATGTAAGAAAATGCCTTTTTTTTCATTAGCGCCACCTCCTGGAAGCATTTGTGCATACCAGCCTTTGGGTAAGAAGGCAAGTAACCCCTCATTAGATGTGGCAGGTTGTTTTCTTTTCAAAATGGCATTGTTTCTCTACCTTTCCTGCATATCTATTATGGTTATAACCATTTTAGTGCAAGCAGATAATTTAAAAAACAAAAGTGTCAGGTTTACGTACGTGTTCCTAGCACCCACATATTGTATGTTAACCCACACAAATGGGCTACCATTTTTCTCATGTTGGTAGCAAGTACTGAATACAGCAGGAAATGTTATGGTTTTCAAAGATTTTAGTATCTTTGAAGTGGTGGAAATGTAAAAAAACATGTATTTATTCCCATAGCGCCACCTTTTGGAAATATTTGTGCACTTCAGCCCAGGGGGTAGAAAGGCAAGTGACCCCTTATTTGATGCGGGAGAATGTCTACTTTCCAAAATGGTATACCTTTTATACCTTTCCTTCATGTCTCTAACAGTTATGGACATTTTAGTACAAGCAGCCATTTTCGAAGAAGCAAACAGGTAGGTGTAGTTATGTGCTTCTGGCACCCCTAAGGTAGGTCGACTCATTCCAGTGGGGTGTCATTTTTCTCCTAAGAGCACTAGCTAATGAATACAGTTGGAAATTCCATGTTTTTCACAGATTTCCATACAGATGAAGGGGCAGAAATGTAAGAAAATGCCATTTTTTTCCTATAGTGCCACCTTCTGGAAGCATTTGGGCACAACAGGGTTGGGGTAAGAAGGCAATTCACCCCTCATTTGATGCGGCAGGTTGTCTTCTTTCCAAAATGGTATGGTTTATGTACCCTTTCTTCACTTCTGTAGTTGTTATAACCATTTGTGTACAGACAAGTAATGTTTGAGAAAATGTTAGAAAAATTAGAGGTTGTAGTAGGTGTCGTTTTGCACTTCTAGCGCCCCCTGAGGTAGTTAAACTCATACCAATGGGGTGTCATTTTTCTCCTACGAGCACTAGCTAATGAATACAGTTAGAAATGCCATGGTTTTCACAAATTTCAGTACATTTGAAGGGACAGAAATGTAAGAAAATTCCTTTTTTTTTCATTAGCGCCACCTTCTGGAGGCATTTGTGCACTCCAGGCTTGGGGTAACAAGGCAAGTCACCCATCATTAGATGTGGCAGGGTGTCTTCTTTTCAAAATGGTATGGTTTGTGTACCCTTTATTCACTTCTGTAATTGTTCTAACCATTTGTGTACAGACAAGTAATGTTTGAGAAAATGTTAGAAACATTTGAAGTTGTAGTAGGTGTCGTTTTGCACTTCTAGCGCCCCCTGAGGTAGTTAAACTCATACCAATGGGGTGTCATTTTTCTCCTAAGAGCACTATCTAATGAATACATTTGGAAATACCATGGTTTGCACACATTTCAGTACATTTGAAGGGGCAGAAATGTAAGAAAATGCCTTTTTTTTTTTCATTAGCGCCACCTTCTGGAGGCATTTGTGCACTCCAGGCTAGGGGTAACAAGGCAAGTCACCCATCATTAGATGCGGCAGGGTATCTTCTTTCCAAAATGGTATGGTTTGCGTACCCTTCCTTCACTTCTGTGGTTGTTATAACCATTTGTGTACAGACAAGTAATGTTTCAGAAAATGTTAGAAAAATTTGAAGTTGTAGTAGGTGTCGTTTTGCACTTCTAGCGCCCCCCTGACGTAGTTAAACTCATACCAATGGGGTGTCATTTTTCTCCTAAGAGCACTAGCTAATGAATACAGTTGGAAATACCATGGTTTGCACACATTTCAGTACATTTGAAGGGGCAGAAATGTAAGAAAATGCCTTTTTTTTCATTAGCGCCACCTTCTGGAGGCATTTGTGCACTCCAGGCTTGGGGTAACAAGGCAAGTCACCCATCATTAGATGCGGCAGGGTGTCTTCTTTCCATAATGGTATGGTTTGTGTACCCTTCCTTCACTTCTGTAGTTGTTATAACCATTTGTGTACAGACAAGTAATGTTTGAGAAAATGTTAGAAACATTTGAAGTTGTAGTAGGTGTCGTTTTGCACTTCTAGCACCCCCTGAGGTAGTTAAACTCATACCAATGGGGTTTCATTTTTCTCCTAAGAGCACTAGCTAATGAATACAGTTGGAAATACCATGGTTTGCACACATTTCAGTACATTTGAAGGGGCAGAAATGTAAGAAAATGCCTTTTGTTTTCATTAGCGCCACCTTCTGGAGGCATTTGTGCACTCCAGGCTTGGGGTAACAAGGCAAGTCACCCATCATTAGATGCGGCAGGTTGTCTTCTTTCCAAAATTGTATGGTTTATGTATCCTTTCTTCACTTCTGTAATTGTTATAACCATTTTTGTACAGACAAGTAATGTTTGAGAAAATGTTAGAAAAATTAGAGGTTGCAATAGGTGTAGTTTTGTACTTGTAGCGCCCCCTGAGGTAGGTGAACTCATACCAATGGGGTGTCATTTTTCTCCTAAGAGCACTAGATAATGAATACAGTTGGAAATGCCATGGTTTTCACACATTTTAGTACAGTTGAAGGGGCAGAAATGTAAGAAAATGCCTTTTTTTTCCATTAGCACCATCTTCTGGAGGAATTTGTGCACACCAGGCTTGGGGTAACAAGGCAAGTCACCCCTCATTAGATGCAGCAGGTTGTCTACTTTCCAGAAATATATAGTTTTATATAGTTATTCCACTGTTTTAGGGTAGATTTACCACAAAAACACTAGAATGCACATATTAGCTCATAAAGTTGAAAATGTAATTTTGCGCTGCTGGTGATTAGGGCGCTACACTAGCCACGGACGTAGGTAAAACTATACAAATTTGGTATTTTTTTACTCGGGGGACTCGAAGCTTTTTCAAATAATTGAAACTTTTTCAATCAAGGTAAATGTTTTTGATACATAGTATGTGATTTTAGCAAAATTAGTAAATTTTCACTTTTTTTTGTCATTATGACATCATAGCTTTTCGCACGATGTAAAATTCTCTTCATGTAAGGTATCACGAGAAAGCTCAATTCGTTCTGAAAAAAACAATATATAGTTTTCTATATTTAACTAAAAATCCCCAGAGGAAATTGAGCCTAAACGGAAGGATAGCAAAAATGTTGAAAAAGTGTCTGGCCTGCAGGGTACTGGAAATGGCCCAAGCCTCTGGCACTGAAGGGGTTAATTAGAGCTGCTTTTATTATGAAACAATGCTATCCCTTTAAACAGTAAAGAAAAGTCAGCGTGCATTCAATGCTAACCCAGAGCATTTCCTGATCTTCCTACCAAGGGAGGAGATCAAGGGGTATAGCAATGCCAGACTCAGAAGGAGTGGGTCACTTGTTGTCATGGGCAGGAGGCGTTCTTCAGAGAAATGCAAGAAATTTACTAAAAATCAGGTAAGAGAAGCATGGTTGCTTTAGCAATAATTCCAGTGCAGGCAAGGATGTCGCTGAGAATACACACACACTAAACATAAGACAAGTTGGACCAACCTCCATCTTCTCAGCTAGTATGATCAAAAATAACTGAGGGAGTTTTTAGGTGAACCTTTATTTATTGCAGTGATTGGGCCTACTCAACTGTAATGTAGAGACATGCCCACACAGTTGTCGTGGAGCAGAACACAGAAGAAATGATGCTTCCTTCAGAAACTTTTATCCTTAAAATTCTCTACCATCTAAAGAAGGGACCTCAACTATCTTGGAAAAAAAGAGAAATAACTTTGATCAATACATTGTCCTTACTTGATAGTTTTGTATAAGAAAGCATGTAAGACAGCTTTGAATTATCTGGAATATCTATTTTAAAAGGGATTAGGATGTATTTTGTGCATTTTACCTTCCTGAAAATATCAATTGTGAATTCTTCTACCAGTTGCTACCAGTTTGGGGACTCAAGGACGCCCACACATAAGTACGCCTATATATTTGGCGTATCAGCATTCTCAGGAGATTTGTGGCATTTTTAATTTCCTTACTACACCAAACGTGTTTGAGATGTTGTGCAGTATATTGTGACTTTTGTGTAATTGTCTGAAACCCCTAACCCTTTGAGTGCCAGGGGTGCTCATTGCATACCATCATTGGCATTCAAAGGATTAGAAATATCTTCTTGCTTGATCATTTTGTGTAGGAAGGCACTTCAACCATTTTTTTTATCCTTTAGGTTGTCTACCTTCTAGAACAGTGATTCTCAACTCCAGTTCTAAGTGCATAATTGATCAGGTTTCCAGGATATATTCACTTAAAGAGATAGTAATATTTCCCAATAAAAGCAGCTCCGATTAATATTCATAGTATTTGGGCCATGGATAGTGTTATTTCAATCCTGTCAATGTTGTAGTTCTATCACGGTGCCCGTGCTATGCGGGCAACATTCTGTCAATCTGGTTCTCAGTTTACTCCTATTGGTTGCAGTGGTATTGGCCCGCCCAGTATTTGTCCTTAAATACTAGGTCCTGTCACTTCGCTGTTGCCCTTTCGTGGTGTTTCTGTACCAGCGCTTGTTCCAGTTCTCGTGTGATCTCAGCGTATGACCCCGGATTGCCTGACCACTCTACTGCTTCTGTTCCTCACCTGTGTACCAACCCGGCCTGGCTGAAGTTCCTGCTCCGTTACCGACTTCGATTGGCTGACATTCCTGCTCTGTGTACCGACCCAGCCTGGCTGACGTTCCTGCTCTGTGTACCGACCCGGCCTGGCTGACGTTCCTGCTCTGTGTACCGACCCGGATTGGCTGACGTTCCTGCTCTGTGTACCGACCCGGATTGGCTGACGTTCCTGTTCTGTGTACCGACCCGGATTGGCTGACGTTCCTGCTCTGTGTACCGACCCGGCCTGGCTGACGTTCCTGCTTTGGATACCGTTTCCGGTTGGCTGTTGTTCCTGCTCTGTGTGCCAACCCGTTGGGCCTCCGTTGCTGCCTGTCCAGGACTGCCTGCTGCTCCTTGTGTCCCCGTTGGGCTTGGCATCCGGACAGTGTTGCTTCCAGTACACCCATTTACTGCAGTCCGGTTTCGATTACTCTTCGTGTTGCGCGGGCGACACTCCGGTTTTGAGCCTTATACTGCAGCCTGGTCTCAGTTACTGTCCGTGTTACGCGGGTGACATTCCGTTGTGTGCATTCCATTCTGTGCTTCTGTACGCTAGACCTATACTCCTGCCATCAGCTGAGGTTGGGTTTCATTGGGCGCCTCAGGCTACTTTCACCTCGGCAGTCGACATTGGTCTAAGTGTTGATCTATCCCCTCGGGGAAAAGAGCCATTCTCCACCGGTTGTTGGCATTGTAGTCTCCGTTGGGCAACCTCTGGGCATACAGTCTGTCCTCCGCTACTGCTACGGCAGCATAAGTTTGCTAAGGGCCTTCGCTTATTCCTATGGCATTACTCGTTGTTTATACTCCCCCTTCCTAGGGAGAGTCTTAAGGGACTCCCTCTGATAGGGCCTGTCAAGCTTCCTGGACTATCAGTAACTCGTTCATTGCTGCCTTGTCTGAGAATCACACGTAATACCTGACCTGTGTCAGTACATTGTTATTATTTGTCTGTACAATTACTGGACCCGTGTGGGTAATTATTTCTGTAACCTGTCCTGTGTCAGTACCTCATTGTATATATATTACTGGACCCGTGTCTCTGAGTGTCAAACAACCCTTTACAAGTTCAAGAGTAATTGAATGATAAAGTATCCCCTTCCTGCCGCTTTTACTGATGTAACACTGCTCACCTCAGAGCAGCAAGACTGTTCGGATGGATCGCAGAGGGGGACAATCTTCAGTGAGCATAAGTAAAAACCCTCTCGGGGGGGCAGGACTTTCCATATGATAGTAAAAGGCAAAGCACATCAATGGCACTTCAATGTGGAAAAAAGTTCTTGGTATCAAATCAAGTCCAATTGAGACATTGTATCACTCACCGCCTTCCAATTAAATCCACGGTGCTGGTAACAGGAGTTCCAATCCTCAAGACAAAGCAGAAAAAGAAAACCTGCATGACGTGAAGAGAATTAAACCAGCTTTATTCAATAGAAATAGTCTGTGGACACCATCATAAGGGTTTTCCTTATGTTCGCAGTAAGAAGATTGTCCCTTGCTGCGAGCTGTCTGGTCAATTGACCAGATTCCACATCTGAGGGGAGGTGGTTTTCACTTGGTGAAAGGGGTGGGAGGGGGATACTTTATCATTCAATTACGTTTGAATTACAACTCTGACAGTAGTGAAATAACACTTTCCATGGTTCAAATACTTTGCAGAGTAATTGGAGCTGCTTTTTTGTGAAACATTTCTATCCCTATAAGCACAGGTGAAAATCACCAGATATTAATGGTTGATCTCTGATTATGGCCTTGATTGGGAAATTTTGAAAACATGTACAGTTGGTGTGAAATATATACTTAATTTGGTCTTTGAAGTGTTGTATGGTAATTGGTAACCATGTAACCAACTGAATGTACATTGTAATGGAATTTGAAGATAAACCTTTTAGCTCCTGTTAATTTAGGCTCCATGCAGGCAGTGCATGTAGCTAAAACTATACACATTTGGAATAAGTGTATATGGAGATGAAGAGCTTTTAGAAATAATTCAAACTTACACAACAAACATGTTGTATATATTAAATACGTAAGTATGTGATTTTTATTTCATATTGATGACACCATATTTTATCAAACAGGTAAAATTGTTGCTGCAAATGAAGCAGGACTGTCATGGGTCCTTAAGGGGTTAAGGGGGTGGCCTACTCATTATGTCTAACATCTCATAAATTATAAGGTACACTCCTACATGCTGCACTAAAACACAATTCTCTGAGAATACAGCTGTATCCAAGGAAAAACACTTTTCTGCCCAGTGAATAAAATTTCATTACACTCACCTAGGAACTTTCAAGGTGAGCTGACTGAGATCTTTATAACATTAACCCTTGAAGTTTCCCATAATGTAGATTTTAAGTGGAACTACCACCGCTAAAAAACTTGATCTCTAATAATTCCCCATCTGGCGACTAACTGCTCAGTAGCGCTAGTCACCAGAATTATTACCTTGTTAAATAGAATTCTCCATTTTTCCCGGGCTGACAGGCAGGACGGAGCGCAGACATCTTTCCATAGTGACGTCTGCATGCCTGCGCTGCCGGTCCCCTTTGGAGCCGAATGGCTCCTAGAAATGCCTCTTAGAGCCCTCTGGGACTGACAGCGCAGGCATGCAAATGTCACTATGGAAAGATGTCTGCACTCTGTCCTGCCTGTTAGCCTGGGATGAATGGAGAATTCTGTTTAACAAGGTAATAATTCTGGAGACTAGTGCTACTGAGCAGCTAGTTGCCAGATGGGGAATTATTACAAATGAAGTTTTTTAGCGGTGGTAGTTCCTCTTTTATGCAATATATACCTGTTTGCCCTAACTCAGAGCTGTTCCAGACAGCCCACGGGGGACCTTTAACCCCTTAACGACTGGCCAATCGGCGCTGCAACGCGAGTTAAGGACCGCGGAGCATTTTTTTTTCTTTTTCCGGTTCCGGACTCCCTGAACAGCGTGCAGCCGCGGGGGGAACGCGGAACTCTATGACGGTCATAGTACTTCATGGGTCGTTCAGTCAGATCGACCCTTGACGTACTATGACCGTCAAGGGGTTAACATGCTACAATTTAGAGCTCTCACTGCCGAAGTAAAAACAAGACAAGCAGGCCATCCCTTTGTCTTTCTGGTACAAATGGTACCATCGGATTTAGGGCTGGGTTCTATTGCAGGTGCTAAATGTTAACACCCGTTTTAGCAAACATTTTCCTATTGAAGTCTATGGAGAAAACTGGAAATAAAAGCAGAGATAAAATTAGCACTTGTAATAAAATTTAGCCTTTAATTGGGGTTAAATCATTTAGTAGGTAACACAGAACTCTCTCACCCTAAGAATTTGGCCCTTTGCCCTGAGATTTGGGTCAAACCCTGAAAGTTCACAGGTATAATTAAACTGCATGTCTGTGATCACTCTTTCCTTAACCACTTGAGTGTCACAGGGGTATGCAACTCATTGCTTTGCATTCCCCTCTGGCACTGAAAGTGTTAAAATGTTACCTGCATTATTAACCCAGCAGAGCTTCCCCTGCTTTGTGCGTTAAAAAAAAGGGAACAAAAACATGTGTTATCCTATATAATAATTCGCTAAATGTATGTTTGGCAGAAGCCATCATGTGCAGTAGAGACTAATGCTAGTGCTGCAGTCATGTGCAGTACAGACTGCCCGCGCCGCGGCTGATAATGGAGCAGGGCTCTGAATTCAGAGCATAATCCTCTCTGCACACCTACGTTCTGAATTTGGAGAGCCCCACTCCATATCAGCCACGGCGCGGGCAGTCTCTACTGTGCATGACTGCACCGCGGCCGTTGCTGGGTGGCACTGTGGCCCGTGTAAACAGGCTAACAGCTAGAAGATATATTGGAGGTATGATCACGTCACATACAAGTTATTTTTTTTTTTTAAATGCCATTTGACAGTACTTTGCGGTAAGTGTAATCTGTGTGTGTATATATCCTATATAATAATTCGCTAAGTTGTGTGTAACGCCTGACATGCGCAGTAGACACTGCTGCGCGTGCGGCAGTCATGCGCAGTACAGACTGCCCGCACCGTGGCCGATACAGAGCTGGGCGCTCCGAAGGACCGTCCAGCTCTGTATCAGCAGTGGCGCGGGCAGTCTCTACTGCGCGTGACTGCCCCGCGACCGGTTGCCAGAGGCACTGTGGCCCGTGTTACGGGCTGTTCAACTAGTTATATATATATATATATATATATATATATATTTATATTGCCAGATCATTACTTTAAAATAGAGCACATGAAAAATGCCAGATCCATTTATGCATAGGAGCATAAGTGTTGCATAACCCTCTGGCACATAAAGGGTTAGCTTCTTGAGCCCCGCAGCAGGTATTTGTCATGTTTGCCTTCTCTAAAATGGATGATGTAAATATGTATATATCTGTATAAAACAGTAAACCTCAACAGTTTCTTATCAGTTATTTGTGCTTTATGCACCGCTCGCTAATATTTTTTTTTTTCATACACCAACAGAAATCCTTTTCATCGTTAATTTTACTACCAACACTCAAAACAGCAGCAACAACACTATGTATACAATACAGGAACTACTATGTTAACCCCTTAAGGACCCATGACGGTCCTGGACCTTCATGGGTTTGATGTGCAATAAAGACCTATAAAGTGCTAGGACCGTCATGGATTTCAGGGTTCACTGCACTCCATTTGGGGAGCCCCTGTGTCATGTGAACAACAACAAAAAAATGCCCCTTAAGGACCATCAGCGCACGCATGCAGCCGTCCCTTAACCCCTTAAGGACCGGCGGTCACGGGACATTTCCATCCCATAATGACCGCATAGGGGCACTTTGACGCGCCGGTACACGTGACCTGTCACGTGTATCGGCGCGTCACTATGGGGCTTGAAAGAGATCGCTCCGATCTTGAAGCGGTCTATTTCATGCCCTATTTTTACTTACAGCGCTCCCGGTAGAGCGCTGTAAGTAAAAAGTACGTGACGTACCATGACCGTCATCGGTCCTTGAGTAGTTCAAGGACCGTGACGGTCCTGGTACGTCAAGGGTCCTTAAGGGGTTAAGGACCACGTTGCATTTTTTTTTTGCATCCACTTCCGGACTCCCTGAATGGCGTGCAGCTGCGTGGGGAGGCCAGAATTCCATGACGGTCCTGGAACGTCATGGGTCCTTCACACAAATCCACCCGTGACGCGCCAGGACCATCAAGGGTCTGTAAGAGGTTGAGTGCCGGCAGCACAAACTTCCTTTACGTTCTGAACTGTCATAAATGTCGGAACGTATCCGAGTGAACCTGCCATTAAGACAAAGCTAGACATAGCTGTTACAAAAATGTTATGTAAAAGGATGGACTAAACCAGTGGTTCTTGATCTTTTTCACTAAAGGACCACTAACACCCAATCTTCAGGGCACCCTTCACAATTTTATGTAAATTATAAAAGGCATAATGAAAGGAACAACACATTCTTGCTAGGTTTACAATCATAATAACACATATTATATGGCAGTTTCCATAAATATACATTCGAAAAAGAATATTTCCACTTTTGTCTAAGTCTTCGTAGAATATAAAGGCCACACTAAATCGCTATCCACGGGAACACCAAACTAGCACAACTCCCTGCTTTAGCACCACTTGACGAAACAGTTTTTCGGCGCTCGTATGACGAGTCGCAACTACAGCATATCGAAGGAAGTACGCAATCGTAAAGCGTAGTATGTCAATAAGCCAGCCACGAGATGCGCGCGCATTGAATAGCTGCAATTGACAGCTGTAGGCGTGGTTATGAGAAAGCAGAGTGCGCGCGCATATCGGAACATTGCTCCAGGCAGGTGGCGCTGCTGAGTGAGCGGAGTGTCTTTTTTCGCTATTGCAACACGAACAGGGAAAGAAGGATATTTTTACAGTAGCAAAAATAAATAGGAGCTACCAGGGGAAATATACCGCTAAAGTGTGTGAAAAAGGATCCCGTGCTGGCAAATAAGGAACGATTCAACGTTTGCACTTCTCCCTTTGGGGACACCGGGCTGAACGCCTCCTAGTGGGGTGGAAGTGGGTGCATCAGAGACCCCGTAAGGTAAGGGGATTGCAGGCTGGGTGCTAGTGCAAGGGGGCTGTGACGGGAGGGGGCCAGCATGGCCTGTTAATGGAGAGTACAAATAGATTGGCCTGTCTTCAGAGACATGGTAGTTTCTACAGACTTTGCTGTCACATGTAGAATGCATGAGTTCGTAATACATAGATCACACAAATGAATATACATGGTTGTGCGCTGTTTTTTTTCTTGTTAGCTGTTATAGTGGGGTACTCTGCGCTGGATGTTTAACCATTCACTTGCATTTGAAGGAGCTAAAGAGGTGCAGTTCTATAGCAGATCAACTTCACCAAGTGCGGGCAAATGTCAATTCCTGTTGACTCAAAGGGTTATTTTAACCTATTGAGTGCTAGGGAGCTCTCCAACGCATTGCGAAATACCTCTAGCATTCAGGGATTTAAAAGCCGCATCGAAACCATTAGGACGTTTCACTTCTTCTCTATGGTGCAGTTGGTTTGCTCTTTATACCCTTTGAGTGTCAGAGGGTGCATTGGGCACCCATCTGGCAATCAAAGGGTTAGCTTACTGAATTGCATGGGGGTGTACAACTCCTCTCACACAAAATTGGGGTATTCGTCTTATTTTGTTGCCTGGGCCCCCTGGTTTCTGTAGTGTGGAGTTGCTTGTCATATGGCTTTTATATGGAGGAATGGGTGGGGGTTGCTTTCGGTATTGGTGTGGTGTATTTGTATGTGAGGTGATAAACTTACTGACTTGTTTATTTGTGGGGGATCTGCCTGTCTATAAAAGCATGTTAATAAGGTCCTGATTGTTTATAGTATTGGGTGTTGTAGGGTCTTGGCTGCTTGTAGTGACATGGTTGTGTTGACATGTCTGTTTATAGCAAGCTGTAGGGACATTTCTGTTTATAGCAGTCTGTTAATAGAAAGCTGTTTATAGGACCTTGGATGGATTTGTTAAGATCTGTTTATACAACCTTGGTTGTTTTTGTAGCGAACGTAGTGTTTATTGGACCTTGGCTAGAAATGTAGGGATCTAATTAGTTTGTAATAGAGGAGTCGTTTTAAGGGAGGAAAAGTAGTTTATTGGTTTTGGGATCTGTTTAGGTGTGTTTTACCCTTATGATAGGACAGTGATTCGGTTTGTTATTATCTGACTGTAAGGCCTTGGATCACTTTGCAAGGATCTGCTTATTTATAGGATATTAGGTAGATTTAAGTTTTCTGTTTATAGGACCTTGGAAATCCTTGCAGGCATCTGTCTGTTTATAGGACCTTGGATGGGCTTGTAGGGACCTGCCTGTTATATGACAGGGGTGAACAAAGTATTACTATCTCTAGTGTCACTCATATTTTAGGAGCCAACTAGAAGTTGTAAAAGATAGTGAAAGGGATCTATGCACACACATGTATATACCATATCCCACAAGTTAGAAGTAGTTGGATATTAGATTCTTGGGCTCCACTTTCCGCTCCTGTTATATACCCTTGAACTTAGTGACTTAATTGTTTAGGGCCCTTTAACAGCCTTGTATGTTTGTGGGGCCTTTCATGGCTTTATTGTGCCAGGGAAGAAGCTGACTGCTGGCATGCTGTCCTTCTTTGCTTTCACCTCATTTTATTTTTTGCCATGTACTGCAATATCTTTGAACACATTATACTCCTTTATATACTCCTTTTTTTTTTTTTCCTACTATAAACCTTTTATTTCTAGAACCCGGCAGGACAATATTTTTTATTTTGTTGTAATAATTTGAATTAACCGTTCTCTGCAATGACACACATACACTCTCTCAACCTGGAAATATTGTAATGAACATATGAGTGGAACTACAAACTTGGCTACATGGTGGTTGGCAGGTTTGCAAAAACCCATCTAGATGCAGGACAAATTTTACTCTTTTTGCTGCTGGACAGAGCAGCACATATGTTCCATCTCTTTGGGCCCCACATACAAAAGAAAATTGGAGTACTGCTGTGGTAAACCAAATGCATCATAGGAAACATTCTTATTGGTTTAAGTGGGGCGTTTAACCCATTGAATGCTAGAAAACTTTCCAGCTCATTGCTTTGCAGTCTGTGGAGACCTCTCTAACATTCAGCGTGTTAAAGTGACAGTCATCCTCCTTTTTGGTTTCATGTGCAGAATATGTAAAGTCACAGTATAAACAGCTCACATAGTGTTTATTTCTGAGAGTTTTCTTTCAAGGACTGTGAATGCAACGATTGAGATACAATGCAGTGCTATCCCTGCAGCACTGAGTATTCCATATGCTGTAGCCTAGGCAGGCTTTCTGACTACAGGGATAATGTAACTTTGTATCACTATCTCTGCTTTCACAGTCCCTATCCTATATTATAATTCACTAAGTATGTTTGTCAGAAGCCGTCATGTGCAGTAGAGATGGCTGCATGCGCTGCAGTCATACTGACTGCCTGGAAGTGCTGCGTCTGATACAGAGTGGGGCGCTCCAAATTCAGACCATATTCTTCTCTGTGCACCTTCCTGGGAGAACTAGGGTCTGAATTCGGAGCGCCCTCTCTGTATCAGCAGTGGCGCGTTCAGGCAGTCAGTACGCGCATGACTGCAGCACTGTCAGTGTTGGCCCATGTACACAGGCTTTAAAACTAGTCAAGGACATAAAACATAAAAAAAGTGAAGACTGAAAAGTATAGGCCTCATGGTTTTACATATTATGCATTTTCAG
This sequence comes from Rhinophrynus dorsalis, assembly GCA_037306005.1. Taxonomy (NCBI): domain Eukaryota; kingdom Metazoa; phylum Chordata; class Amphibia; order Anura; family Rhinophrynidae; genus Rhinophrynus; species Rhinophrynus dorsalis. Next base: position 98,823,589 of record CM074727.1, read on the forward strand.
AATGTGAAATTATAAAAGGAGGTTGACTGTCTCTCCATGTTTTGTGTTGTCAGTTGCTGTTGTAGCAAAGGGTTTATTTAGTGTTTATTGTTGCATGTTAAATACACGTTTCACAAGCATTGCAAAATGCCAGAAGCGGCGGAGGGAGTGTCTCACAACTTCTGTATGCCTCACTTAGAACTGTCAAATTTACAGTCTCACAACAAGTTATCTACCAACCACCCAAATGGTTTTTAATCTCCCTGTGTCCAGAAATTATATTGCTACCTCTTTATATTTGTGTCAAGAGGGATCACTGGAAGGTGAGGCAGTAATAATGCATTCATACTTGAGAGATTTTGGATTCTGCTAAAATTGTGAATTGTCTCTTGCAAAGATAAAGGGACAGTGACATTTAATATGTAAAAAAAAGTTGCAGGATTTATCCTGCTGATTAATAGAAGGTCGCACATGTTTCAGAGTAGTGTTTTATTCAAAATGTATTGAAGCTTAAACTTGGATTTGCTAGTTGTGCTGTGTCAGTGGCCTGAAATTGTACGTTGGCGCTGTTGCTACACCATCCCATGGACAGCTCTCGACAGTTGACCTTAACCCCTTAAGGACCGGCCGTGCACCTACTTTGCGGTCCCTTAAGGACCACGGAGCATTTTTTTTAATTTTTTTTTTTTTGTGCTATCCAATTCCAGACTCCCCGAACACCGTGCAGCCCGGAATTCCATGACGGTCCAGGACCACCATGGGTCCTTAAGGGGTTAAGCCTCCATAGGTTGGTATAGCAACAGCATAGCAGTAAAACGTCATGTCTTTGAGATACTGTATGAAAAAATGTAAAGTTTGAGCTGCAGTAAATTGAGTATAATTCCTCTCAAACTTTGGGAGGCTTTACTCAGGAGGATTAATTTTTCAGTGTATATGTTTTGACATATAGTAATACTTCATTTTAACTTTATTTTATTTTGTAGGCATTAAAAAAACATGAAGAATGATGTAAGTCTTATCTCTGAAACCTTTATGGTTTAAGAGATATTCACAAACAAAGTATCCCCCCCCTGTTCAACCAGATCAGAAGGGAGATGCCCAGGTAGACTGCAGAGAGGGACAATCTTCAATTAAGATAAGGGAAAAAGCTGAAAAACTTGTCAAGGGGGGAAGGGCTTTTATTGTTTTCATACAAAGAAAATTGTCCCCTACTGTTATCTGTCTGGTCATACAACCAGACTCACATCTGAGAAGAGATGGCTTACACTATGTAAAAGGGGCGGGGAGGGGAACTTTGCTTGTGAATATCTCATAAACCATAAAGGTTTGAGAGATAAGACTTATATCATTCTTCATGTTTTTTAATGCCTACAAAATAAAATAAAGTTAAAACAAAGTATTACTATCCCTTTAAGTGTTACTATCCTTTAAGATATGTGTCTTTACCTCTGTATAATTTTAGTTAGTAAAAATTGAGTGGCCAAATAAAAATGCTCAATTTAATATTAAAGGGACACTAATATCCCATAAAAAATTCTTCTTGTTTTGTAGATGAAAAAAACTAAACTATATGCCACAAATCCTATCTCTCAAACCACTATGGTTTGAGAGATATTCGTATGTAAAGTTCCCCCCTCCCTTTCTCCTGACTTCAGCGCTGTGCTGACAGCAGGAGATCCCGGTCCGGGGACAAGCCGGTGGCTCTGCAGCAGAGCTGAAATCACGAAAATTTAAAAAGAATAACTTAATTGGAAAGGTGTACAATGTGTGCCTGGTTTGCAAGCACACGTTGTAGACCGTTCCAATAAAGTAGTTCTTTTTAAATAACACATTTTGGCTCTGCTGAAGAGCCTCTTTGAGTCTGCTGACTCAAATCTCCTGCTGTCAGCTTTACAGCTGACATCAAGAGAAGGGGAGTGGGGGGGGAGTTTGAAAGCAAATACCTCTAAAATCATAGCAGTTTTGTGGCACATAGTTTATTTTTTTCATCTACAAAACTAGAAGAATTTTTTTATGTGACATTACTGTACCTTTAAAACAATGATAGAAAAAAAATTGCAGGAGTCTGGGTGCTCAGTCTCTTAACATTGTACCTCCTAGTTCCTATTTTTTTTTTTTTTTATATACGTTGTGTACATCACTCCTTCACTGGCTCCTAAAAACCGATAGCTGGCTATTAATAATCTTTGGCTCCTATGTTTGCAATTTTTTGTTCACATATTGAAATCCTACTAGTTATGACTACTGCTCCAGTAAGTCATTTGCTGTTCTATTTGTTTATCATTTAGTAACATAGTTGATGATGCTAAAAAAAAAAAAAAGAAAAAAAAAAGCATGCAGCCAATCAGGTTCAGCCTTGGCCATATTACCCTTGTTCCAGTGGAAGGCAAACCCCCATAAATAAAACAAAACAAGGTCTATTGAAGTCGTTTTCAATTAAGCCCCAAGTGGGTAAATAAAATAATCCTTTCTGACTCCAAAACACAGCGATTTTCCTGGGTCATCCTCATGTCTGCATTGAAACCATCTGTCATGATAAAATTTGCAAATCCAAGGTTAATGTTTTCTTTTTAGTAGACTTGCATTTTTATTACCAGAACTTGTTGCAAAATTCCCCCTTCCCCTAAGATGATTTGCATTACTTGGTTAAACTGCTGTTCTTTAATATGAAATGATAACAGAACAGAAGGCACAATCTTCTTCCTCTGCTTTTCATCGATGGAAGCCCTTTATCTGGATTTATAGTGTTGTGGAAGGAAAATTATACATACAAATGCGCTATTTTAAAGCATCCACCTTTCCTTTATATTGCAGGTGGGGGTATTTTTGTGACAAAACATTAATTCTATAAATAAAATGGAAACCCCATCAAATTTTTATTTGAAGTGAATGAAGGGGGCCGGCCAGTCATCATTTTGCAATTTTAAACCTCTAATGCCTGTGTTATTTTGTGAAGGCCCTTTTACTTCTTTTAAAACCTTTCACACTTGATTATGCTCCATCGAGTAACAAAGAATCGGAGAGATTTCACTGACTGGGCAGTATTATCAACACATGGGGAATTCATCAAGGTGTGTAAAAAGCATATAAATTACACCGGTGTTCTCAACTGTCGATGATGAATACCATGAGATATTCATCAATGATCGATTGTATTTCCGTGCCTTTTATATGGGAAGCAGGGAAATACAATGAAATCCTGGTGCAAATACTAATATTATGGTGATACATACAAATACTGTGTGTGTGTGTGTATGTGTCTTTTGCTTATAATGGGATCTGTCAGATCGGAGCTGTGGATATAATGCGGCAATGTAGCTGCACATTGCCCACTGATTAATAAGCGATGGTCAGATACTATCTGGCCATTTGCTGATTCCATGGATGGTTAATGTGCAAAGAAATCCTCTGGATTCTTTCTGCATTGCACCACGTGTAGCTTGATAAATTCCCCCATTAATGTTCTTGCTTTTTCTTTTTTTTTTTTTTTTTTAAGATGGTCTATTTGGTCAACAAACCTACATACAAACAATAGAAGCATGCCAAAATACATTCACTTGTGTTGTGTCTAGCTCCTAAATTTACCAGAAGCCAAAAATTAAGTATTTTGAATGTCATGGTCTATTTGACGGAAATAATTACTTTTTTGAAAAAGCAGGCAAAGAACTGGATCTTTTCTGTAGCAAAACAACTGCACTAAGAGACAATAAACATTCCCCAAATTTCCATTGATATAACGTTATATAAAAAAATGATAACGAAATGATAAAACTTCTCCAATGATATCACTTCTCCCAGTCCTATGTTATTCTATGGAGCCAGTGCACTAAGATTTCTCCAGCTTTGGATATTTTAGTTCATAGGCTCTATACAATAACATAGGAACTGGGAGAAGTGATATCACTGGAGAAGTCATCTCCTCTTTATCACCTTTTATCACGCCTTCGTGCATAACCCCTGACTTATCCAGTAATATCACTTCTCTGGTTCCCATGTTATACTATAAAGCCTACGTAATAACATGTCTAAAGTTGGAGAAATCTTAATGCATAGGCTCGGTAGAATAACCTAGGAACTGGAGAAGTGATCTCACTGGAGAAGTTATCTCCACTTTATCCCCCTCTTTATCACACCTTAATGCATCTCCCCCATTGTGAAGCAATGTGCTGCAGAACTCTCTTGTGTTCAGTGGATGCTCGACCTTATTGCATATCCCTCACTGTGTTGGATTCCTCTAATTTTCAGGGGTTTAAATGTCCTAATTTAAGTCATTGGGTCTAAGTACCCAATGCTGTACTCTTTTATTAACTCTTTTAGTGTCAGAAGCAGGGGAGTAAGTAGATTGGGTTTCAGGGAGTGCAATTGCACTGAGACCCAGCATGCATGGGGGCCCCTTCTGCCCCAGGGTCTAATAGCTTGTAATTATGCCTCTGTTAAAATGTTATTATAGGGTCCCAAAAAACTTTGCATCAGGGCCTCCAAAGACTAGTTATGTCAGTGGTCATAGGGAGTCAGACGCACTGTGTTGGATACATCAGCCACTGAAATGATTAAAGGGATAGTAATATTTCAAAATAAAAGCAGCACCAATTAATCTTCATAGTATTTGGACCATGGAGAGTGTTATTTCAACACTGTCAGAGTTGTAGTTCAAGAGTAATTGAATGATAAAGTTTCTCCCTCCCGCCCCTTTTACCTAGTGTAACACTGCTCACCTCAGATGTGGAATCTGGCCCACAGACCAGACAGATTGCAGCAAGGGACAATCTTCTTACTGTGAGAACAATGAAAGCCCTGCCCCCACTGACAGGATTTTCAGGTTTTTTCCTTATGCTAATTGAAGATTGTCCCTCTCTGCAAGCATCTGGTCACCACCTTTCTGTTCTGAGGTGAGCAATGTTACATCAGTAAAAGGGGTGGGAGGGGGATACTTTCATTCAATTACTCTTGAACTACAACTCTGACAGTACTGAAATAACACTCTCCATGGCCCAAATACTATGTAGATTAATTGGAGTTGCTTTTAATTAGAAACATTACTATCCCTTTAAAGGGATAGTAATGCCTCTTTAAAATACTTTAGCCAAGTCTTCTGTATATGAATAGTAACATACTGGGCTATGTCTAATGCCTTACTTATTTGTAGTTCAAAAGTTACTCAGCGCTAAATATCCCCTGCCCGTCCCTTTCTGGTCACCTCCCTCTGATTCTCAGATCTGCTTGTGCGACTCGATGGCTGCAGCGAGGGACAAACTTTAGTAAGTAGGTATAAGGGAAATCCTGCCCCCCTTGATGAAGGATTTCCCTTTGCTTACTGAAGATTGTCCCTCGCTGCAGCCATCCAGACCAGACTGCAGCTTCTTCGTGAAGTAGAAAGAAGGGGCAGGCGGGGGGTCTTTAGCACTGAATAACTTTTGAACTACAAACAAGTAAGATCTTTGACTTAGTGCACTGTGTTACTATTAATATACAAAAGACCTGACGAAAGTATTTTAAAGAGGCATTACTAACACTTTTTAAGAGAATGTGAATTGCAAATGGTAAGTCTATAATGTATTTGTATATGCCAAATAATTTTAAAGTGTTAGTAATGTCCCATAAAAACTTGTTATAGTTTTGTAGAGGACTAAAAAATAAGCTTAATGGTGCAAACCCTATCTCTCAGACCACTATGGTTTGAGAGATATACGCACTGACAGTTCCCCCCTCCCTCCCCTTCTGTTGATGTCAGCTGTAAAGCTGACAGCAGGAGATCCGTGTTGGCCGACACGAGTATGCTCTTCAGCAGAGCCGAAATCATGTTATTGCAAAAGAATCCTTTCATTGGAAAGGTCTACAAAGTGTGCTTGCAAACCAGGCACACTTTGTAGACTTTTCCAATTAAGTAATTCTTTTGAAATAACGGGGTTTCGACTCTGCTGCAGAGCCGCAGGGTTATACCCAAACCGGGAGGGAGGGGGGAACTTTCAATGCTTATATCTCTCAAATCATAGCGCTTTGAGAGATATGATTTGCTCCATTAAGCTTATTTTTTCGTCCTCTAGAAAACTATAACAAATTTTTATGGGACATTACTGTCCCTTTAATGATTCTTAATGCCTATGAGAAGAACTATAATTTGCATTTCAAGTAATTTAAAATAGTTTTACTAACAATTCGACAAACGTAGTCTTGACAACACAAAAATTACAGGGATAGTAATAGTTCACAAAAACAGCAGCTCCAATTAATCTTCATAGTATTTTCAATACGGGCAGAGTTGTAGTTCAAGAGTAATTGAATGATAAAGTATCCCCCTCCTCCTCTTTTATCTAGCGTAAGCCACCTCCCCTCAGATATGGAATCCTGTCCCTTGACTGGTCAGGTCACTGCAAGGGACAAACTTCTTACTGTGAGCATAAGAAAAGCCATGCCCCCCCCCCCCCCCCCGACAGGTTTTTCAGATTTTTTACCTTATGCTAATTGAAGATTGTCCCTCTCTGCGATCCACCTGGACACCACCTTGCTGCTCTGAGATGAGCAGTGTTACATCAGTAAAAGGGGCAGAAGGGGGATAATGTATCATTCAATTACTCTTGAACTACAACTCTGACAGTATTGAAATAACACTCTCCATGGCCCAAATACGATGAAGATTGATCGGAGCTGCTTTTATTGTGAAACATTACTATCCCTTTAAGAAAACAGTGAAATGTATATCTACTAATTAGCCATTTGTGTGCCAGAGAGGTATTCAACACATTACAATGTGTTGGAAACTTCTCTGGCACCGAAAGGGTTTTAAGGGGGTTAACCCTTTGAGTGCCAGAGGGTTACACAACCCATTGCAAAGCAATGCGTTGTGTACCCCTCTGGCACTCAAAGGGTTAAATACAGTTTGTTTACCAGTAGATTAGTGTCCCCACCTTTTTTATTTCTCAAGACTCTCCGAATATATCTATCCTTCAAGAATATTAATAGGTGTTCTGAACTTTAACCTTCTGAGTGCCAAAGAAATAGTTGCAATGCAGTGGACGCTTCCCTGGCACTCACATGGTTAATCTCAAGTAGATTTTTGTCAGAACATTGTGGAAGGCCAAGTCTCTACGTACAGATCAGATTGCAAGCTCTGAGTGCTAGGATCCTGCTGGAGATCTCCCTACAATATTCTGAGCACAGAGCAAGATCTGTACAGGAAAAATATTTCTGAGGCAGCTGTTCAAGGCGGAGTGCAAGGAAAATATATCTAGCTTTGTGCACGGCTGATGACATAAGACTGGAGTGGGGGTTGGGTTATATGTGCAACTGAAAAGAGAGAAGTAAGAGGTGGGATGTGTTAGAGTGATTCACCAATTGGTCGAATAAAGAAAATAAATGGAAGCTTGTTTTAGAAAGAGGAGTTCTACACACCAATGCGGCAGTGGGGAACCTGCATCTTTTCTCCTGCAGTTGGATTACAACTCTCTTTATCCTCTTCCTGGTCAGAGGTTGGATAAACATGCTGGGATTTGTAGTCAATATGGGAATCTGGTCATCCGTCCTGTTCCAATACATACTGAAATGGCCATAGTTGAACTAGGGAGATATAGCCATGTGTCATACATTCAACCTACTATTCACCTTTATTTTGCTTACTTTTAAATGAATCCTTTGAGTGCTAGAGGGGTGTGTGTGCAGTGCATTAATGGCCTTATAAGGTTAACCCTTTGAGTGCCAGAGTTCCTTACCCCTCTGGCACTCAATGTGTTAAAGAGGTGCAATTCTGGGGCAAACCAATTGATCCTTATAGAACAAATACAAATTTCCCAAATCTCCATTTATTTTTAAATGGTACTTTTAACCCCTTGAATGCTAGAGAGGTCTCCAAAGCATTTCTGTACATTCAGGAGGTTAAAGGGATAGTGATGTTTCATAATAAAAGCAGCTCCAATTAATCATCATAGTATTTGGGCCTTGGAGAGTGTTATTTCAATTCTGTCAGAGTTGTACTTCAAGAGTAATTGAATGATAAAGTATCCCCCTCCCACCCCTTTTACTGATGTAACATTGCTCAGCTCAGAGCAGCAGGGTGGTGTCCAGGTGGATTGCAGAGAGGGACAATTTTCAGTGAGCATAAGGTAAAAAACCTGAAAAACCTGTCAATGGGGACAGGGCTTTCATTGTTCTCACAGTAAGAAGATTGTCCCTTGCTGCGAGCTGACTGGTCTGCAGACCAGATCCCACATCTGGGGGGAGGTGACTTACACTAAGTAAAAGGGGCAGGTGGGGGAATACTTTATCATTCGATTTCTCTTGAACTACAACTCTGACAGTATTGAAATAACACTCTCTATAGCTCAAATTCTGTGAAGATTGATTGGAGCTGCTGTTTTGTGAAATATTACTATCACTTTAAAGTGGACATTTCACCCCCAGGAAACTTATTGAATCTATCTTTTAAACTAGCTACCGGTTGTTGTTTTTTTTTTTTTTTTAATTCGCTGTATTATTAAATAGCATTTTAACCCCTTAAGGACTAATGACATGCAAGGACTGTCTCAGCAGTTCTGCACTTAAGGACCAGTGACAGTCCTGGCAAGTCAAGGAATTCAGGGGTCCCTACACGAGTGCACGCTGCTCGGAGACCCCTGAATCTGTTGCATAAAAAAAGTCCCGTGGTCCTTAACTGCTGGCTGTGAGTTGCGCGGCTGGTCGTTGAAGGGTTAAAAAGTACCTTGTGACTTCTCTGCGGTACAAGCTGTACCCCATTGTTCTGCAGGCCGTCCCCTGTCCTGAAATACTCCACCCACCACCCTTCCCAGATCTCCCTAGGACTACCCACATTCCTTTCTTTATATCCAGTGCGGCTGCAAATGGAGGGCATCATAAAGCCGATGCTGCTGCCGGATAAAGTGTTTCTCCTGGAACTTGGAGCCGGGTTGTGGGGGTCAGATGATGAGAGAGAAACAGTTCGGCTGGCAAATGGACAGCATTGTTTGTTTATATATTTACTAGTTTAAAAGCCCGTGTACACGGACCACAGTGCCACACAGCAGCCTCGACTGGAGACCCGGAGCTGGGAGCAGGGACAGGAGGTGGGCCCCGGGGAGGAGGAGTCTAGCAGCACCAGAGTCTTGGACAGCCTCCCCTGGCGGCCCCTCATCCCCAGGCCGGAGCCGGTTTTACCTCTATTCGCTTTCACCAAGCAGTCCCAGGAAGGTGAACAGAGAGGGGTCTGGTCCAAATTCGGAGTGCCCCACTCCGTATCCACTGCAGCGCCATCTTGTTTCCTCGGCCGGCATGTTCGGGCAGTCTCTACTGCGCATGACTGCTTCGGACAAACATCCTAGTGTTTTATTATATGCTAGTTTTAAAACCTGTGTACACGGGCCAGCACTGGCGGTGCTGCAGTCATGCGCAGTACTGACTGCCTGAATGCGCCACGGCTGATATGGAGCGGGGCTCTCCGAATTCAGACCGGAGTCCTCTCTGTTCCCAGGAAGGTGCGCAGAGAGGACTGCGGTCTGAATTTGGTGCGCCCCGCTCCATATCAGCCACAGCACGGGCAGTCTCTACTGAGCATAACTGCAGCGTGCACAGCCGTATCTATTGCACATGACTGCTTCAGACAAACATCCTAGTGTTTTATTATATACTAGTTTTAAAGCCCGTGCACACGGGCCAGCACTGGCGGCACTGCAGTCATGCGCAGTACTGACTGCCCGAATGCGCCACTGCTGATGTGGAGCAGGGTGCTCCTAATTCAGACTGGAGTCCTCTCTGCGCACCTTCCTGGGACCAGCGATATGACTGCGTCATGACAGACTTTTTAGCGAATTATTGTATAGGATGATGATGATGATGATGATGATGACGATATGTTCTCCGCAGAACTGCATCAGTTTTATTGGTACCTGTGCAACATCCCCAGGGAGGCTTTCTCCCTTTAACCCTTTGAGTGCCAGAAGGATATCCAGTAACCTCTCTGGCACTCAATGGGATAATGATGTTAAATGATGCTTTGTGGTAAGAGCTGTGCATTCTTGGTTAGTTTGCCAGATGAATGGGCTCATACTTTGTAGATGAGCATTGCTTATTAAATATGCATGCATGTAGAAATCATGCCCATGTAAATATGGCAGATTATCTTCAAATGCTTTGTGAGACATGCGAGCGAGTCATATCATGGGACAGGTCTATAATTGCATCCCAGCTCTCACCACAGTTACCAGTTATTCACACTAACTACTTTCTCACTCTCCAGCAATTGATTAGCTCTCAACTTACCACCCTTCCCAGATCTCCCTTTCTTTATGCGCGTCCACATCTAGTGCAGCTACAAAACAGAGAGCATCATAACTTTGCCGCCTCTACTGGAGAAGGTGCTTGTCCTGGAACGTGAAGCCAGGTTGTGAGGTCAGATGGTGACAGGGAAACAGTTCGGCTGCAAAACAGGCAGAATTATCCTTTTTGCAGCAGCAGTGTTTCTCTCTTGCCTTCTAACCTGACAACCTGGCTCCAATTTCCAAGACAAGCACATTCTCCTGTGTCTAACCCGTTCTGCACTGCTGATGGGCACACAGAGTGACATTGCTGTCGGGATGGATATCGAGGAAGGAGATATGATAGACAGGGGCACATCTACTACATGGTGGTGGTGTACAGGTCTGGGAGAAGAAAGGACCCTTGCAAGCTGCAATTCATTACATGCCTTTCTCTCTAGTGAATACATTTCATGCTTATGTATGACACATGCAAAGCCTGCCTTGGAGCGAAGGGGCAGGCTTAGAAAGGACGAATGGCAGCTTCTCAGAGGGAGAGCTCTGCCAATCTTCCTCTTTCAACAGAAATACAATTTGGGTAGATTTAAAGACTGGGGATAACTACTGTTCAATACAGGGTGGTAAACTGATGGAGGTGGGGAAGTAGGAACATGACACAACCACTTTAAAAGCTGCATTTAAATCAGTGGGAATATTTGGCCCCTGTGGTGCAGTTGGTTCGCTCTAGATTTGCACCTATTTAGCTTCCTAAATAAGGCCCTTAGGTCTATAATGGGCAAACCGATTGCACCACAAGGTAGAAATGAAAATTGCCCATGTATCCATTGATTTGAATGGTAATTTTACCCTTCTGAAAAGGAGAGAGGAGGTCCCAGCACATCCTATAATATAAAAGGCCAGATGTATGTTTGTCCTATGCAGTCATGCGCAGTAGAGACTGCCCGAATGCACAGAATGCTGACTTGTGTACATGGGCTTTTGCAGTCATGAGCAGTAGAGACTGCCCGAATGCACAGAATGCTGGCCCGTGTACATGGGCTTTTACAGTTGTCAGATAATGGGGGGTTATGCACTAAAATGTGATAAAGCGTAGATGACGTCTCTAGTGATATCACTTCTCCAGTTCCTGTGTTATTCTATAGAGCCTATGCACTAAGATCTCCAACACTGGAGAAATCTTAGTGCATAGGCTCCATAGAATAATATAGGAACTGCAGAAGTGATGTCACTGGAGAAGTCATCTCTTCTTTATCATGACTTAGTGAATCTCCCCCAAAGTGTTGGAGACCTTTAGCACTTAGAAGGTTAGATATACCATTGAAGTTAAGGATAATTTTCATTTGTACCCTATGGTGCAGTCTGTTTGATCCAAAATGTCACATCTGTTACTTGCTGAATGCGGCCGTTAGTGTATACCTGCAGTCTCTTCATGAGTGCCTCAATGTATACATGCAGTCTCTCCTCATGAGTGCCTCATTGTACACCTGCAGTCTCTCTTCATGAGTGCCTCATTGTACACCTTCAGTTTCTCTTCATGAGTGCCTCATTGTACACATGCAGTCTCTCTTCATGAGTGCCTCACTGTAAATCTGCAGTCTCTCTTCATGAGTGCCTCACTGTATACCTGCAGTCTCTCCTCATGAGTGCCTCACTGTACACCTGCAGTCTCTCCTCATGAGTGCCTCATTGTACACCTGCAGTCTCTCCTCATGAGTGCCTCATTGTACACCTGCAGTCTCTCCTCATGAGTGCCTCATTGTACACCTGCAGTCTCTCTTCATGAGTGCCTCACTGTATACCTGCAGTCTCTCCTCATGAGTGCCTCACTGTACACCTGCAGTCTCTCCTCATGAGTGCCTCACTGTACACCTGCAGTCTCTCCTCATGAGTGCCTCATTGTACACCTGCAGTCTCTCCTCATGAGTGCCTCATTGTACACCTGCAGTCTCTCCTCATGAGTGCCTCATTGTACACCTGCAGTCTCTCTTCATGAGTGCCTCACTGTATACCTGCAGTCTCTCCTCACGAGTGTCTCATTGTACACCTGCAGTCTCTCCTCATGAGTGCCTCACTGTACACCTGCAGTCTCTCCTCATGAGTGCCTCATTGTACACCTGCAGTCTCTCCTCATGAGTGCCTCATTGTACACCTGCAGTCTCTCCTTATGAGTGTCTCATTGTACACCTGCAGTCTCTCCTCATGAGTGCCTCACTGTACACCTGCAGTCTCTCCTTATGAGTGTCTCATTGTACACCTGCAGTCTCTCCTCATGAGTGCCTCACTGTACACCTGCAGTCTCTCCTCATGAGTGCCTCATTGTACACCTGCAGTCTCTCCTCATGAGTGCCTCATTGTACACCTGCAGTCTCTCCTCATGAGTGCCTCATTGTACACCTGCAGTCTCTCTTCATGAGTGCCTCACTGTATACCTGCAGTCTATCCTCATGAATGCCTCACTATATACCTGCAGTCTCTCCTCATGAGTGCCTCACTGTACACCTGCAGTCTCTCCTCATGAGTGCCTCATTGTACACCTGCAGTCTCTCCTCATGAGTGCCTCACTGTACACCTGCAGTCTCTCCTCATGAGTGCCTCATTGTACACCTGCAGTCTCTCCTCATGAGTGCCTCATTGTACACCTGCAGTCTCTCCTTATGAGTGTCTCATTGTACACCTGCAGTCTCTCCTCATGAGTGCCTCACTGTACACCTGCAGTCTCTCCTTATGAGTGTCTCATTGTACACCTGCAGTCTCTCCTCATGAGTGCCTCACTGTACACCTGCAGTCTCTCCTCATGAGTGCCTCATTGTACACCTGCAGTCTCTCCTCATGAGTGCCTCATTGTACACCTGCAGTCTCTCCTCATGAGTGCCTCATTGTACACCTGCAGTCTCTCTTCATGAGTGCCTCACTGTATACCTGCAGTCTATCCTCATGAGTGCCTCACTGTACACCTGCAGTCTCTCCTCATGAGTGCCTCATTGTACACCTGCAGTCTCTCCTCATGAGTGCCTCACTGTACACCTGCAGTCTCTCCTCCTGAGTGCCTCACTGTACACCTGCAGTCTCTTTTCATGAGTGCCTCACTGTACACCTGCAGTCTCTCTTCATGAGTGCCTCATTGTACACCTGCAGTCTCTCCTCCTGAGTGCCTCACTGTACACCTGCAGTCTCTTTTCATGAGTGCCTCACTGTACACCTGCAGTCTCTCTTCATGAGTGCCTCACTGTATACCTGCAGTCTCTCTTCATGAGTGCCTCACTGTATACCTGCAGTCTCTCTTCATGAGTGCCTCACTGTACACCTGCAGTATCTCTTCATGAGTGCCTCACTGTATACCTGTAGTCTCTCTTCAGAGTGCCTCACTGTAAACTGCAGTCTCTTTTCATGAGTGACACAGTCTGCTTGTAATTTTGAGTATGAACATCCCACTTTTTGCTCCAGATTTACTAAAGACTTTTTTTATCTTGTTTCATGTCCCTCACTGAGGCTGTTGTGCTAAGCAAAGTGTTACCATCTTAGAGGAAACAAACTGACCTGCAGGCCAAATAACGATTGAAAAAAAGAAATGAATACAGTATTCCACCTAGTCGCTATATAACCTAACTTTTAAGACAAACTTGTATAGGGTGATAGATCCCCTTGAAAGGAAACAAAACAAGAGGATGAAGAGGAATCCAGCTGAATTTAGAGGCCACTGAGAAATTCAGAATAAAGTGAAAATATCAGATACTAAATGTACATATTTTTAAATGGATAGTAATGTTTCACAAAAACAGCAGCTCCAATTAATCTTCATAGTATTTGAGCCATGGAGAGTGTTATTTCAGTACTGTCTGAATTGTGATTCAAGAGTTATTGAAGGATACATTTTCCCCCTCCCGCCCCTTTTACCTAGTGTAAGCCATCTCTTCTCAGATGTGGAATGCAGTCCATAGACCAGACAGATAACAGCAGGGGACAATCTTCTACCTATGAAAACAATGAAAGCCCTGCCCCCCTTGACAAGTTTTTCAGCTTTTTCCCTCATCTTAATTGAAGATTGTCCCTCTCTGTAGTCTACCTGGGCACCTCCCTTCTGCTCTGGCTGAGCAGTGTTATATCAGTAAAAGGGGCGGGACGGGGGACACTTTGTCATTGAATTACTCTTCAACTACAACTCTGGCAGAATTGAAATAACACTCTCCAAGGTCCAAATACTATGATTATTAATTAGAGCTGCTTTAATTATGAAACATTACTATCTCTTTAATTTGAGACACAGCTTGGGAGTGTTGGATATACTCCCCAGTTTAAGTATTTATAAAAAAAAATATTTTTTACATCTAGGCGTTGTTGCCTCTTTACATAAAATCAAGCAGTAGCACTTCCTCTTTATTTCACTGTCCCTTTAAACCTGTGAGTGCAAGAGGTTTGAGAAATTTTTGGAGCGATGCAAGAAATATTCGCATCTGATAAAGGCATTTTTGTGTGCAGATAGATTTTGCGCATGTTCTAATCTAGGTAGCTGAATACCGAACGCTTCCTGAATTGCACACCAAAAATTCCTTTTTACGACAACACTACACAGACGTATAAATTCATTCACAATACCACTTCCTGCATTAGGCGCATTCGCTATTCCTCTCACACAGATTTGTTAATCGTGGCCATGCCCACAAAAAAAATATGCATAGCTGTTCGCTAATCTTGATTTTTTTTTTTTTTTTTTTTTTCATGCGCAATTCAACAAAATCATGCGCAAACCTATTCCATAGTGGTTTTCACACAGGAAATAGAGATTGCGCATGTTTCTTGCATCGCGCCATTTGTTCACTGAGGAGGCCAGGCACTTCAACTTTTATATATATATATATAATTTTTTTTTTTTTCTTTAAGAGCAAATTTAGATTTTTCATAGGGCCTCGCATGAAATAATTTATACATTGTGCGAGAATGTACAAAACAAATGTAAAAATACATTGCTAATATCATACACTAATTATCAAAAATGCTTAACTTGGTTGTGGAAGCTTCAATTATTATTTTTCAGTTATTTGAATGCACTCAAATATTGAGTGCAAGTTGGTTGTGAAAATTTCAATTATCTGAATGCTAAAATACCAAATATCTATAGTTTTACCTATATGCATGGCCTACATACACCCACTAATTACTAGGAGAGCAAAAGGGTATTTTCAGCTTTATGCATATTTCATTGGTTACATGGAAAAACTACCCTAACATAAGTCTATATAGAAATGAATATATTCCCTGAAAGTACACCAACATATGAATCATAAAATGGCTGTTTCTTCTTACATGAAATTATGAAGCAAGGACATTTTGTTTAAAAAAAAAAAAAATATATATATATATATAATTTTTTTTTTTTTTTTTTTTTTTTTTTTTTTTGCAGCTTTCAGAAATAGTCATAAACTGCTGTACAACATCTCAAGCAAACTTAGAGTAACAATTCAGTGTATGAAATATAAATGCCACATTTCTCCTAAGTGAATTAATATCCAATATGTATATGTGTACAAATGTAACACTTTCCCCTTGGCCGCAAATTGGTAGCAGCACATAACAGAATGTTCTACTGACATTTTCATGCAGATAAGCAGAATGTACTAGATATAGTCTGAAGGCATAATTACCTCCATAATATCAAAATAACACCATAAAAGCATGCAATTCCTGACAATGGATAACCAACTGCATCAGTTGTAGGGTTACCTTTCTACCACTAACTTTATGGACACAAATGTTTCTAGAAGTGGTAGTAGAGGAAAACATTATTTAAAATTTCTGTTACTTCAAAGGTATAAAATCATTGAAAATGACAGAATTTGCTACTGTGTTAATTAGCTGCTGCTCTTCCAAGAGAAATGTGTGCCCCATCGGTATGTGTTAAACTAATAAACAGGGTGCCAGAAGTACAAAACAATCATCTGCAATCTCTAACTTGTCTTACTTTTTCAGATGTGACTTGCCTGTATTAAAATGGTTGTAACAGCTGCAGAAACAAATGCAATTTAAACAAACCATACCATTTTAGAAAGAAGGCAAACACTCCATAAAGTGAGGGGGTAACTTGCCTTCTACCCCTAGCCTGATGTGCACAGATGTTTCCAGAAGGTGGAAATATAAGCATCATTTTACATTTCCACCTCTTCAAATGAACTAAAAATCATAAAAACTAAGGAATGCTCAACTGTATTCATTCTTTTTTCTGAGAAAAATGAAGAAAGGTATGTAATAGTAGAGATTAAGCTGCATCAAATGAGGGGGTTGAATGCTTTCCTACCTCTAGGCTGGTGTGCACAAATATCTTTATAAGGTGGTGCTATAGGAATTTTTTCCCATTTCTACCAATTCAAAGATACTAAAACCTTTGAAAACCATGGAATTTCCTACTGTATTCAGTACCTGCTATGAGCCTGAGAAAATGGTACCCCATGACCTGACTGAGTTTTGAAGGACCTCCAACATAACTCGGAAGTTCATAGAACACTTGGTTTAGGAGGATGATAAGAAGGTAAGGGAAGGCAATGATCACCTTCCTGGTCACAGTAATGATTGACTATCCTTTTGGATAGGTTATCAATGCCACGGGGCACATCAGGAGTGGTCCCATTGCCCCCTTACGAGGGCTGATTTTTATTTTTCAAATGCACATAGTGCAGGATTAAGATACCTTACACTATGTGCATTTTTGATATACATGATCACTCCCATAGTCATGTGAGCGATTGTGTATATTATGAAGAGTTAAAACTTGAATTGCTGTGTAGGGAAACATCTTCCCTACATGCACAGCAAGTTTGACACTTGAAGCTTCTAAGTGAGACTAGGTTGGCAATGCAGATTCAGTTTGCCAACTATGTGAAAATTACAAAGTTGGCAGTCAGAGGATTAAATGGCCTCAATTCTATTGCAGTAGACTGGATATTCAGCAGGCAATGGATTTGGGAAAATGCAATTATGTATCCTGAACTTGGTAATTTTGAGATACTTCGCAAACTCAAACTTCCAAAAAAGCATTGCAAACTGACTTGCAGAATAGCCTTTGCAATGTTCCCCAGCCTTTGCAGCTTAGAGCTTGTAAGGCTGGGAAAAGCCATACCCCCCCCCCCCCAACACACACACGCACCTTCCATACACTTATCCAAGTCCTCTGAATCATCTTGCAATGCGCTTCAAACTCTCTGGCAACAGAGTTAACAGTTATAAAAAAATAAACTCTTATCTACCCTACCACCTCCTACAGGCTTAACCAGTCCTACCACTAACTTACATTGCCAAAATGGCTGGAAAAGCATTGCAAGGCAAGATACCCTAAGATATTCATTTATATTTGTACTGTGTTTCCCTAATGTGGCTTATAAAGCTCAAAGGGAAAAAAAGGGAAGTCCTCAGATCCCATCCCTCCCAAAGAGGATAAAGCCTCTCCAAAGCTTTAGCCTTGTGCTGAATGAATTCCTGGGAGGGATGAAGGCATCCATGCAGGAAACCTCTTAATGAAATGCAGGAATCAGCCAGGAAGAGACTCAGACCCTGAGGAAGGTGTTTCATCCATGCCCTACAAGGAAGATGAGGGCAGGTTTAGTGGACATCATGTCCTCAGTTTCATCGACTGAAGAAGGAGAATTAACGGAAGATTCAGGAGCATTTAATTTGGAAACGTTAGATGCCCTTATTAAATCTATGAGGAAGACCTTAGGCCTAACTGAAACCCTTAAGAATATTGGCGTTATAGATGCAGCCTTTATAGGTCATAAAATGTCTGCTCCTGTTTTTCCGATTCATCATTCCATACATGATATAATTAAAAAAGAATGGGGTCAAGGAGATAGGCAAACAGCCACATTATCACAGTGCCTGTGATTCATGTCACTCTTCCCTGTGGTTCGCTCTGATTTGTTGAGCCAGTTTGGCCCGCCCCTGGTGACTTTCTTATGCCTGGCCCAGACACCTGTCAGGTGCCCTTTCGTGGTGTTTCTGAGCCAGTAGTACTGTTGCTGTGTTCCTGTGTTCTGGATTCCTGTGTACCGAATCGGCTTGTCCTGACTATTCTCCAGTGTTCCTGTTTGTGCATGATCTGGCCCGTCTGACTAACACCCTTGGATCCTGACTCGGTTTGGCTGACGTTCCTGCTTGTGTATGACCCGGCTTGTATGACTACCTCCTAAGTGCTCCGACCCGGCCTGGCTGACTTCCTGCTCCGAAGATCGACTTCCAGCTTGTTCCAGTGACCTGCGTTCCAGTTGTCGCTGCCGCGACATTATTATCTGCTGTTCCAGTCTTTGTGTGACTACCTTGCCTGGTGTTACCCCGATCAGTTCAGTGTATCTACCCGTGCAGAGCTGTGTGTGTGTTTTAGTACTCCTCCCTCATACTGCAGAGCCTTGCTGCTCGCTGAAAGCCTCGAGTAAACGTGCCTTTTAACCCTAGCGGTGCTGCATTGGTTTCACTCTCTCTACTCCAGCACGAGCCTCGTTCTCGGTGATACTCCTGCTGAGTTGGCCGCTCACCGTCGGCAACTCTATACTTCCTTTGCAGAGTATTCACATCTGTTGGGCCGGTTGGGCGCCTAAGGCTCTTTCTCATTGTATTGCTGGGCGATATCCGTTATACAGAGTGGTGGCAGGCAAAGGCTTCAGCGCTAGCAAATCCGGTAACAACGCCCGTGGGGCTATTGGCTCTTGCACGTCAAATTCCAGTATCCGGTTAAGTCTGAGGAGGCTTAGCAGCTCTTGCATTGCAGGCCGGTTCCAGTTACGCCCGTGGGGGCTATTATCACTTGCACTAGCAGACACAGTTCCAGTAGGTACGCCCGAGGGGGCTAGTTGGATTCCTGTTCTGCTTTTTACTGAACACCTTGCCGAGGCAGTCCTGTATCCAATATATGGTGAACTCTGTCTCCAGCACAGCCTCATAACACCCAGGGCGTGCCAGACATCCACATCTGAGACTGACTGTTATCAAGGACTTAACCCTCTGTGGTTATATCCCATTCTACTGCTGAGTATTTGTACATGTAATACGTTTGTGCATTTACACTTGTACCTATCAGTCTACACTGCTGATGTATTATCAACCGCCACTAGAGGGCGGACCTTTGCATTACCTTACGCTAAATAAATTGTGTTTTTATTTCACATACTGGTCTGAGTGTCTTTAAAACTGTTACACACATCCAGGCATTTCCCAAAAATGTACCACTTCCAGGAAGAGAGAGTCTCTTCATTGGATACTCCTTGAAAGGCAACTAAGGCTGTAGCGCACATTTCTAGAAGAACCACTATCCTCTTGGAGGACGGTACTTATTTGAAAGATCCAGCAGACAAAAGATCATTTAGTGCTCTGAAGAAACAATTCATTACCATCGGACAGAATCTAAAAGTAGCAACTGCCCTGACATGAATTTTCTGCACCCTCAGAATCTGGCTGTCAGAATCTGAAGAAAAGGTAAAACCTTCAGTGTTTAGGTCAAGGCTGCTAAAAGAAATTGCTAATATGAAAGAAGCAATCAATCTTTTTTGTGAGACCTGCCTAGATAGTATCAAGCTATTGGCGCAATCATCAGCACTATCAGTTACAGCAAGTAGAGCCCTTTGGATTAAAGTTTGGGATGCTCCTTCCTGCCCCAGGAGAGAAAAGGTAGAGGACTATTGCTTTCTTGATCTTTATCCTTTAGAAATAGGTGTCAGTCCTTTCAGGTGGCAAGATGTTACCTTCCTGGAAGGCTGTTTAATCAAAAAAGAGATGGACCAGCACCCATGGCCAGGGGAAGATCTAGAAAGCACTTCTCTAGGACATAATTTCAAAAAAGACCCCAATATGGTACAGTGGACCCCATCTCCAGTTTCAGTAGGGGGCGGGCTGGAACATTTCTTGACAGCATGGGAAGCAGCTTCTGCGAATAAATGAACTTTGCAGATTGTTGAGATGGGATACACAATAGAGTTTGAAATTGTTCCATTAGAAACCAAACAAAAACTATTAAGAATTCCAACAGTCAAGCACAAAGTGTTAATCATGTGTTAAGCACTGGAGCAAATGTTAAGGAACACCATGATTGAGCCTGTTCCAAAGAGCCAGGAAGGCAAGGGAATTTGCTAAGTTTTTTTTCCGGTCCCAAAATCCTCAGGAAGGATCAAACTTATTCTAGATCTCAAATGGCTATACAAACATATACAACAGAGAAGATTCAAGATGGATTCCATCTCATCTGTAATCAAGGCAGTCTTTCCAGGGGCATTTTGGCAAGCATAGAGCTGCAGGATGCTTACCATCAGATCTTGATCAGGGAAAGCCAGAGAAAATTCCTGAGGCTTGTCATCATGAACAGGCACTTTCAGTACAGAGTGCTTCCTTTCAGCCCTTAGGGTTTTCACAAAGATCTTATCCATTTCAATGGTTCTAAGGGAGCTGGGGATCAAGGTAGTTACATACGACATACATAGAGGAATCAGAAGAAAAAGCTAGAAGTACGGATCTATTTCTATCTGTTTTAACCAGCATGTGGTGGAAGATAAATCCACAAAAAATGATCTAGTTCCCTCTAGAAAATAATTTCTGGGGGCACAATTTGATTCCATGGAGGGTAGAATACAGGAACCCAAAATTAACAGGATTCTTGTTTTTCAGATAAGCAAGTTTTTCACATCCAGAAAATTTTCCAAGCTCCTGTGGACCCTTTTGTCAGCAATCCACATTGTTCTCTGGGCAAAATTCAACCCCTGGAAAATTCAGACCAGTTTTCTGATGTTTTGGAAAAAGGATCCCTCCAATTTCTCTCAGAATTCCTGTGTTAACCTCTACAAGAGAAGAACTGAGGTGGTGGTTGTCCCCCACAAACCTAGCCAAGGGCAGGTCATTGTGAGACCCTTTATATGGTAGATTCCATTGACATATGTCAGCTTTTCAGGTTGGGAAGGTCTATGGAAAAACAAAGAGGTGCAAGGACATTTTGTCTCGCAGGAGAAGACTCTTCCCATCAATATTCTGGAACTCAAGGCTGTTTGGAATGTGTTAAGAGCCTTCAAGCCCAACCTCAAAGGGAAAGCAGGCCAAATAATGTTGTACAATATAGCTACAGTAATTTATAAACCAACTAAGTGGGCACAAGGAGCATCACCCTGAACCGTTATGTAGCCAATAATTATATCTTGGGCAGAGAAGAATCTGCTGACTTTTTTTAGCTACTCGTAGTTCAGGCAGCCTCAACAAGCAAGCAAACTTCTTAAGCAGGCAGAAGCTAGATGGTTTTTAAATCTGGATATCTTCAATCACATAACCGAGCTATGTGGCAATTCAATTAGTGGCTCAAATGGCTTCAGCTGACAACATCAAATGTCAGCTTTTCATTTCCAGCTGGAAGGAAAAGAAATCCATGGCGCAGGATGCCTTGAAGATAGATTTGGAATTTTCCTTTTGATGTATGATTTTCCTCCAATACCTCTTATTTTGAGGTAGTGAGGAAGATAAAGAGAGACAAAGTGAATGTCGTCTCGATAGCTTCCTGGTGGCCAAGGAAGACTTGGTCAGAATGTCTCTTTTCTCTCCAATTCACTTTCCCAGCACCAAGAGCTTTTTGAATCATTGCCAATTTTTTCTCCAGACCCAGCCTTCTTGAATCTAGCAGCCTGGAGGCTTTTCTGAATAGGGGGGATATCTAGCACTGTTGTTAATACCATCATTGCATGCAGAAAATCTTCTTCATCTAACCTTTCAGAAGTGTCTGGCAAACCAAATTACCAGAAACAATATCAATATTCCAGGGTCATCCTGAATTTTTTACAGAAAGGTTTTACTAAAGGTCTTAAAGGGATAGTAATACATAAATGTGGTAACTTAACCCTTTTGCTGCTGGTTAGCATCTTTTGGGGCGTTGTGGGCACTTTCCCTACTGGTACCAGTGTTTATTGGGTCTGCTGACTTGTTCTAGTGGTCTTTTGGGTGGTTTTACATTTTGGTATTCACCTTGTTAACTTTGTGAAACTACAATTCCCACGAGCACTTGCTTCTCACGCTCATTTCTGATTGGCTCCTGCCTCGGCAGCCATTTTGTGCCTTCGCTGATCGAGTATCCTACACAGGGCTTGGACTCCCCTTCTCTCTTCAACAGTTTAACCCTTCACCTACCAGATAAGTCTAATTTAGTATTTCTGGGGTGATTTTATTTATCATACACACTGTTTTGTGGGTGTTTCTGGTACTTTGACCGTTTGACTCTGTGAGAATGTCTATTCCGTTAGACCATGAGGCTAGGCCTAAGACTAAGGATACTGGGGCATCTGTGTCCCCCATTGCTCATTGCTCATCATGTCACTCAGGGTTACCTAGAGAATACTCAGGTCATGTTTGCACAGCATGCTCTGCTGCCTCTGAATCCCCTGCAGGGACCTCCAGCCATGCACTAGAGCCAGTTTGGATGCAAGAGTTTAAGGCTACTAACAGGGACCTTCGGTCCACCTTACAACTCCTTCCATGCACTTTGCAGGGGGTCTTCCACTCGTGGCAGGCCCTGAACCCTATCAGATCTTCCCTGCCTAAACCTCCGGGGGTACCTGATGTGTCTGATTCCTCTGAGGAGGAATTATTGGTGGATTCAGATGATGAAGACTGCTCTGCTGTCCCTTCCTCTCAGTTTTTTGGGGATCCCTTTGAGGCTGATCCTGTCCCCTCGGCTGAGGGCCTGATCTGGGCTGTGTTGAACACCCTGAACATTCCCTTTGATGCAGGAGGTTTCTTCTGATCCCTCCGATGTGTTCCAGGAGCCTGTTAGGCCCCATACTTGTTCTCCACCTAACCCCACCCTTGACT
Organism: Rhinophrynus dorsalis; assembly: GCA_037306005.1. Classification (NCBI taxonomy): domain Eukaryota; kingdom Metazoa; phylum Chordata; class Amphibia; order Anura; family Rhinophrynidae; genus Rhinophrynus; species Rhinophrynus dorsalis. Next base: position 98,846,622 of record CM074727.1, read on the forward strand.
GCTTGGTGTCAGAGGAGTGGACGTTTCCAGACAGGAAACCGTCTATCTCTAGGAAGTTTGCTAAGCTTTATCAGTTCTCTGAAGCAGCCCTGGCTCAGTGGGTTCATCCTCCCAAAGTGGATGCCCCTGTCTCCAGGATTTCTAAGTCCACTGCCTTACCTGTGGCTGATGCATCTGCACTGAAAGACTGGACTGACAAGAAGCTTGAGACTGCTCTCAAGGCTATTTTTGCGATGGCTGGTTCTTCCCTGCACCCTGCTTTTGCTGCAGCGTGGGTGAATAGAGCTGTGGCTGTTTGGACTGAACAGCTCACTTAAGCTGTCCATCAGGGGCTCCTACTACTGACATGTTACTGCTTCTTGACAACATCTCTGAGGCTCAGCATTATGTTTCTGCTGCACTGTTTGACGCTGTGCGTATGGTCGCCAGGGCATCAACTATGCCTGTGGTAGCCAGATATTCTCTTTGTCTCAAGATCTGGTCTGCTGACATGGCCTCCAAGAGGGCTCTCCTGTCCTTGCCCTTTCAGGGCACCTCGCTGTTTGGGCCTGATCTCAAGGACCTGATCAGCGAAGCCACTGGAGGGAAGAATACTCACTTATTTTCACTTAAATTTACCAAGAGTTATTACATATGCTAAATACAGGGCACATATATTCACAGTATATAGACGAGCGCAGGTCTGTCTTTTTTGTATGTGTTTTCACTTTTGGGTTTAGGCCTAATGTTAGGGGGACTGGAGAACCCTCTCATTCCTTGCTGCTATCTATATTTCTAACTTTATTCTTACATTTAATTTATAATATGAAATGAATATCTTATGGTGAGTAAGCATTGTCTTCTTTTTTCTACCTGATACCAGTAGTCTGACCTATACATTTTGTGAGTACCTTTTATCTCGTATAATTGAGTGTTTTAAGGTATCTTACCATTTGTCTCTTTCTCCTGTTTTCTTTTTGTTTATATTTGACTTATGTGCCACTTGGGAGCATGTTTGCGGGAACTGCCACAGAATCCTATACTGAATTTGCTGTGATGTCTCTAATAAGTCCCAGCTGTCTATTTAGTTGGTGCTGACATATGTCTGTTTTCCAACCATCATTTTTGTGAGTTTACACCTATTGTTGTTGGTTGGTGGTCTACAAAACATTCAGATTGATATACACGGGGCGCCCCTGTTTTGTCTTCTCCCTTTTTTCTATTCTGTTGCTGTTATTATTGTTACACCTTTTCCATATCAAACTTATTCAACTGAGAACACGTTGGAAATAATAATATAGATAAGTTCATTACATTTGCAACAGATATCCAGATCAATTGTGAGCAGGCATTGAAAACAGACGCGTTACTATTGCTTGGTCATCTTAATCAGGCCTTTTCACACCTAATAGATTTCTGATATTATATTATATACAGTAAAATTAAATTCGATCTTCTTGTATTCATTTTCGTTATCATTACTTAGAGGCTATTCTAGGAATCTACCACTTCTGAACTGCAGCACTCACATTTTTTTCTGAGCTGCTCTCCTGCTTCAGAGCAGATCTTTTTATAAAGTAAAATTATTATAACTGGCCAGTGGAGAAGGATTTACACTATAATTTATTACAAATATATAATCTTCTGCTTTCATAGTGGTGCTAAGTGATTATTTCCTTAGTGGCTGCATAATTGTGACATATTCTCATATCATTAGGGACCTGTTTTTTTCTTCCACCCTTCTTGGTGGAAAACAGAGGCCTGTTTCTCCTTTTCCAGGAGGCCCCAATTTGAGGCCACATGGGGCAGAGAGAATGAACAGAATGACTGACATGTCAGACCTGTGGCCTTGCTAAATATACTGTATTCTACTCTGCCTTGTGTTCAGTTCAGACCCTTAACCCTTTCTTTCCCCTTTTTTTTTACAGCCATGCATACTTTCAGTATGTTATAGCAAATAAATGTTTTCATGTATTAACCCTTTGAGTGCCAGAGTGGTATGGAATGCATTGCAACGCAATGCATTCCGTACCACTCTGGCACTCAAAGGGTTAAAAGCATTAGCAAAGCACAAAGGGATGGCGTTTTTTTGAAGGGTGACAAACTTTGAAACAGGATTTTATGCTCTGGAATGAAGCATGGTTGATTCAGAGGAAATATTATAAAGTTTGATAAAGAAATGAATATTGAATTCTGAAACACCCGTATTGCATGTTTAAATCAGTGAAGAGCAACAGGCAGCGTTTTGTCCAAATGTGCTTATTTCAGCCTTATCCTGCATTACAGGCATCCTAACATATTGAACTTCCTGCTACCGATTATGTTTGCACTTATACTCTCTCTCTCTCTCTCCCACTTGTCTTTCTCTTCCCCATTTTTCTCTCTCTTCTCCTCTCTCTTTCTCCCCTCTCTTTTCTTTTTCCCCTCTCTCTCTCTCTCTCTCTCCACCTCCCCTCTCTCTCTCTCTCTTTCTCTCCACCTCCCCTTTCTCTCTCTTCCCCTTCTCTTTCCCCTTCTCTCTCTCCCCTCTCTCTTCCCCCTCTCTCTCTCTCTTCCCCCCCTCTCTCTCTCTCTCTCTTCCCTCTCTCCCCCTCACTCTCTCTCTTCCCTCTCTCCCCCTCTCTCTCTTCCCCCCTCTCTCTCTCCCCCTCTCTCTCTCTTCCCCCCTCTCTCTCTTCCCCCTCTCTCTCTCTCTCTCCCCCCCCCCTCTCTCCCCCCCCTCTCTTACGCTCTCTCTCTTCCTCACATATCGCTTTTTTTCTCCTCTCTTGTTTCCACTTTGCCCCCCCCCATTGCTACCGACTCTTAGTTTTTCAGGCATGTGTTTTTATGTAATCCAAATACCCAATCTTACTGCTACCAATTCTGGCAGTCTGTTCTGATTGTCTTATAGTGCACACGCGCACACACACACACTTTGTTACTGCTACTGATTGTGAGATAATTCTAACACATTTGTGCTTTCTTACTGCTCACTAACATACACACACATACACAATTACTGCTACTGATTCTGTCAGTCTACTATAATTACAGTAACGAGAATTGCTAGGGTCCCAAAACACTTGGGGCTGAAGCTAGTATAATGCATTATTAATGTGCTCTGCAACCCAGTTGCACTATTACTAATATTAGGGGTAGCATCATTACATGCTGGTGACAAGGCCCCTGCTGACAGTAAAACACACCCACACTTACAGTTACTGATTTCAATTAGTTTTACATTTACTGTAAAATACAAAGCCCAAAATGTATTACTAGTATGCTTTATCTGCAGAGACTGTGTGTGTGTTTTAATGTAATCCAGCATTCAGACATACTGCTACTGATTGCCTGTTCTCGTACTCAGTGTAAGAAACACACGCAGCTTATCCTATCATTATACACATGCACACACACACACACTACTGCTACATATCTTGTCAGTCTGCTCACAGTAAAACAGGAGGCAGATATAGTTTTTGATACCTTTTATTGGCTAACTAAGCAGATTTAGATGCAAGCTTTCAAGACCTTAGGTCTCTTCCTCAGGCATGTTATAACTAAATTTTCCTCCTGTATTTATACGGCTAACACGGTACCAACTCTCATCTGTTCACAGTAAAAAACACACACACACACACACACACACACACACACACACACTACTGTTACTTATCCTGTCAGTCTGCTCAAAGTAACACACACACACACACACACACATACACACACTACTGCTACTTATCCTGTCAATCTGCTCACAGTAACACACACACACTACTGCTACATATCTTGTCAGTCTGCTCACAGTACACACACACTACTGCTACATATCTTGTCAGTCTGCTCACAGTACACACACACAAACACACACACACACACACTACTGCTACTTATCCTGCCAGTCTGCTCACAGTAACATACACACACACACACACACACTACTGCTACTTATCCTGTCAGTCTGCTCACAGTAACACACACACACACATACTCTTTTTTTAAAA